>JAFFZH010005862.1:1243-22359 GCA_018420115.1 Euura saliciscinereae
GGAAGCGGAATCGCGGCGCGAGCGGTCCTCGATCTTCGCTGGTCTGCAACGCGCGTGACACTGACTCGGGGAAAAACGCGGATCGCCAACCCTCGAACCCTCCAACCCCGAACCGGGTCCAACTAGGAAACTCGAGTACCTGCGCACTGGCAGGTCTCTGACCATCGCTATTTCACATTAGTCCATTTGATAGAATCCTCACTGTGAATTTTCAACGCATTTATTATTGCGGGTGCAGGAAATGATTGCAGAACTTCGCGGCATGCGATAAAAGCCTTTACGTAATATCCGTTGGTCATTGCTTGTTATGGCTTCTAAGCCTCTCACCATGGTCATTATATTTAACGTTTGACAAGGGCTGCTGCCGGTCAAGCGGGGTAGCGTAACGGTCAACCGCCGTTCCCCGCAATACGGCAATCCTCGACCTCGGTGAAACCAGTACGACATAACTATCACTGAGTATCACCACCTACAACCCTACACAAGGTACGGCAACGAAATACCTAAGCCGCAATTGGGGGCTTCGAGAAGATTAATCGTCTTATAACTCGCGTTTTTATTCCGTTTTTATCTGCGAGAGAGAAAGAAGCAAAAAGAAGAAGAAGTAAAGCCAACGTGGAACCGCAAATTGCGAAAAGTTAAAAACTGTGGGAATGATATATAATTAAATCCACGTGCATTAATAACGCGCCCTGGGCGTCTCACTTTCTTTGTTCCCTCCTCTTTCCGTTCTATTATACCGCAGAAAAAATAATTAACGCTGTATGTGTATAATATATTCAGGGACGAAGTTTCGCACGAGTTTCGAAAGTGCGTGCGTAGTGGAAATAAACTGTTCAGGTAGGCATAGGGCGTTAGCGGGGGCATTAATTAAAATCACAACTTCAGGATTTCGCGCGCGTGCCGGTATATTCGAGGAGTTGAATGTTTGAGGTTTCTTGGCACTCGCTAACAAGGGTCGGATCTCTGAAACGGAAAGGGAATTGAGTTACGACTCTCTTTCAGCAACGAATTATCCCAAGAATTGATACCCCGAATGATCCGCAGATGAATTCACCACCCGGTATGACTGGAAACCCCAAAAACCTGCTGGAAGGATAATTAAAAAAATTCCACCATTTTTATACCCTTTTTTATAACCCTCGGTATTAGAGGAAAGATAATCCAAAAGTTGTAGCCCGAGGGGTTGTTCTTGGCGAGGCTTTTATCGAGTGACCGAAAAATAAAAAAACTAACGAAATACAAAGTTTAACTCGTTAAGCGGACCGAGTGCCCGGCCCCATGCGAGCGATTAATCAACTTTAACAACCTTCCAACTCCGCGGCACACTGGCACAGCACACGTATCGCAAATAATGAAACCGATTAGCTCATACCATTTATATTAGAGTCTTTATAGAATTCACTTCACTCTAGCCAACGAGACACTAAACTGCGCTCAAAGCTCATCATCCATTACAATAACAATAAAAACGATCATTTACTTTACGTTCTTGGTATAAAAAACCGCGTCCAATTTTTCGATAAAATTTCTCATAGTTCGAGTTAAATTCATATTTTTCACAGATTAAACGTAATTAAATTGGTTTTGCTACCTTCTAAACCAAAAGAAACGAAACTGTTTGAAATGAATGATATTTTGAATTTCGCGTCTCCGAAGAGTCGAAAGAGTCGATTGAGAATAAATCTGACTTATCGACAGACACAGATGCCTCTCAGTCGGTAAGAACGATTCCAAATTACTCCGTCGGTAACTTACCGTCCGAATGACCAACGTCGTTTTCTAGTTCGAGTTTCGACTTTCGACTGTAGGAATCCTGTTAAGAAAAAAATCGATTACAAACATCGCTGACTGAAAAAAAAACAAAAAACATCGAAGCATCGATAAATGAGGAATTATTGCGAAAAAAAAACCTGTTCATTTTTACAACTCATTTTTTTTTCAAATATACACATTATTTACAATATTTCAGCCTTCATTTGTCGAAGACACAAAAAACCTGTATAATAAACATAAAAATCGAATTTTCCGATGTTGAATAAAAATAATCGGATATCGATAAATCGAATAGTAAGAACATCGACAGAAAATAATCGATTAATCGAAACACTCGATTAATCGAAAAGTATCGCCCATATAGACCTAGTTCAGTGGTTGGCATCGTCAGTCTACGAAAAGTTTGTTATTCACATTAAAAACAGTGTCCAAAACGATTAGAAAACAGTTGAAATTAAGAATCTCTGAATGCTTTTAACGAATAAATCAACCCCAGGAATAAAAATATCGAGATAACGAGTCCACTCAGTGTCTACGAAACGGACGTAAGGTCACATAACCTAAAAATCCGTTTGTTAACTGCTTCGATATCTCAAATCGAAAGCAACGAACTGTAATCAACAATGCCGAAGTATTACTGCGACTATTGCGACACTTATCTGACCCACGATTCTCCTAGCGTCAGAAAAACTCACTGCCAGGGTCGCAAGCACAAAGACAACGTCAAGTACTTCTATCAGAAATGGATGGAGGAACAGGCGCAGCACCTGATCGACGCTACCACCGCAGCCTTCAAGGCTGGTAAGATAGCTTCCAACCCGTTCGCCGCTAACAAGGGCGCAGCCATACCGCCTCCGCCCAGTCTAGGACAGAGACCCGGCGTCCCGCCCCAGGGCCCTCCGAGCATGATGCATCCCCCAGGAATGCACGGCGGACACATGGGACCGGGAGGACCGATGATGATGGGTCCGCACGGACCTATGGGACCCATGATGGGTATGAGGCCACCTATGATGGGACCGATGGGACCTATGGGACCGATGATGGGACCGATGGGACCCATGGGGCCTATGAGACCCCAGATGAACGGACCTCCGCCGCCGATGGGGGGACCCCCGCAGTTGAAGACATGAGCGAGTCGATAGTTTGAGGGAATGAAGATTCTTTTTCACCTTTTTCTTTTTTTGATTTAACTAATTATTGCTTGTATGGA
Source organism: Euura saliciscinereae (assembly GCA_018420115.1). Classification (NCBI taxonomy): domain Eukaryota; kingdom Metazoa; phylum Arthropoda; class Insecta; order Hymenoptera; family Tenthredinidae; genus Euura; species Euura saliciscinereae. The sequence continues at coordinate 4,233 of JAFFZH010005862.1, forward strand.
AGATAGGCTGAGTCAACTAGGAGATAAGACGATTTATGTAATAAAGATTGACGTAATAAATCTAAGAGATTGAATGAAAGATTGTTTTCTGTTATTCATTTCAAACGTCGTAGTCTATATGATCGTGGATTGAGGAGAGTTTTATTGAAAGCTGAGGATGATGGAATGAGTATAAAGATTGTTTTATAAAGCAGTTAGGAATGAGTATACGTTACGTATAAAATTCGCTTCTTTATTTATTCACGTATTATTATTTAAAAAAAAGAGTGCGAAACAATTGCTTGGCGTTTATTGTGTATAATTTTCTTACATTATCGTCGAATAGATGTATTTTCATCGAGTGAGTGCGCGCTCTGTGCGTATTTTAAAAATCCCACTCTTTATTCTTTTATGTAGTAATAATTATCAAGCTCTTATAATTTATTTAAGGCAACCTCGAACTCAATTTAATTAGCAGTTTAAATATTCTTTTTTTCAATATATTAATATTCACTACCCAGGAACCTATGATAAACTATATGTACTAGCTTCATTATTATTATTATTACTATTACATTCTCATTTTAAGCCAACGTAGTTGTTGCAATAATTCATTTCTTTGCTTTTCTTCCGTCAGTTTTCTTTATTTTTTTGGGTAGAGCTACTGCGTCTAAGAACGATTGTTATAATTTTTTTCTTCTGTTTCCTCAATTATGTTTTCATTTCTACAATTTTCTATTCAAATTTTCAACGCCTACCCAATATCAGACTAGACTAGCGAACGATTGAGATATAATTAAAAAAAATTCATCGCAAATTAAAAAAAAAAAGATTGTCATTATAATAATTTAGGAATTTTAGACATATCTTATATATGGTTCGCTATATAATATTTACACAGTGGATATTTTTTTCGGTCTTCTTGATTTGTGTATCGAATTAACAAACGATTCGATATAATTCTTCTTAATATTGAAATAATAAATTAGTATAAATTGATACGATTTTCTTTTATCTTCTTTTTTTCAATAAACTGGAAAATATTCAAATCGTTATGCGAGTACTTTCGATTGCTCCTGATCATTTCATCTTGATAATGAAATCGAGTATATAAAAAAAATTCGATTTTTACCCTCGCCGAATTACATATCATCCACGTTTCGAGGATTTTCTCGTATCTTTGAAAAGGTCTAAAACGTTGGCGGAGTAAACAAAAAAATATCAGGCAAAATCAAGCCTCTTGTCCCACGGTGATTATTTTACCTTTGGTACTCCACGAGTTCATCTCTCGAACGCCAAATATCAGAGAGCAGTTTCCAGAGTCGGTGCGCTGGGGCTGCGAGAAACGTTCTGGGTGATACCGTGCTGCGGAGATTCAGACCTCGCTCGATTATGCCTGGTAAAGTAATTGGTCTTATTTTGGGGCTCTACCGGACCTGGAAAACTGGCCAAAAACTGGGCCCTGGCGAGCTGATTGTTCACCCTTCGGCTCTCGGCGGCCGCGTTGATGCTGGAATTCGAAACGTCATTCTCGCGTTCATCAGTCTCTTCGAATCTCATCTTCTGACAATTATCGATCCTCCTTTTAGGTGTCAGATAGTCTGTAATACTTGAATTAGGAACGTTGCTTTCAAAACCGCAACGGAGGTCCAACTGACGCTTGGAACTCTTGGACAATGGAGAAGTGCTTTCCGGCGAGGGTTTCATCGCCTTCTCTTCCGCTGCCGCGTCCTCGATTATCGTCGACGAGAGAACGTCCGATCTCGGACTCTGGAACCTCCACGTTGCTCTCGGACTCAATACTTTGGCTGGCGTTACCGGCTGCGGGATCAAATGCTGAACCTGCTGCTGCTTCAGCAATATTTGATGCTGCTGCTGCTGACTCTGCTGACGCGACAACTTTAGCTGCTCAGCCGCCGAGAGTCGCGTTGGGCCTGTCTTAACACTCTGCTGTAACAATAGTCGCTTGAAATCCAAGCGAGATGTTGTCGGCAGAGGATTTTGGTACGCGGTCTTTGGCACCTGGAATCAATACAGAAATCAGTCTTAGTCTTGGTATTCTACGGTTCGCCTCATGATTGATTGATTGTGAGACGATTGGGGGCTTCCGAGAACGTGGAATGCTTACCACTGGAGTTTTGTATGACTCTGGACTCCAGCTATGCCTGGTATTGACTTGATCGACCATCGGGTTTGGTTCGTTGCTCGTAACGCCATCGTCTTCCCTGATGTTGAGCCTCCTTTTGGATTTGTGTATAGCCGCAAAGAGCTCCTCGTTCGACATGGTACTTCTGGTCGGTGAGAGGATCAAATTCGTTGGAGTATTTCTTCCGGACTTTGGACCGCCCGGAGTCGACGACTGAAACCCCTTACTGCCGCCTGGACCGATTGGAGAAAGGGATGTGTGCCTCAGGGTCTCGTTAGGGGACTTAGAACCCAGAAAAGGCGCGGCGACGAACCGGTAACCAACAGCGGCCAGACTGGCTGGTACTATGAACCTGAAAACGGGAAAAATGATTGAATCAGCAAAGAACGGTGAAACTAAAGTTACTTCGCTTCAAGATATGTCCTGCTCACCTGTTTTTAAGCACCGATGTCGCTTGTTCGTTATTGTGCGTCTGTCGTTGGTCACTCTGCTGCGAATTGTACCCGTGCCTCGAGCCGAGGTGCTCGTCGCTCCCAAATTTGTTTGAGGGCTGAGGTCGCTGATAGCCTCGTCTAGCCATCATGTGCATAGGACTGAGGGCTGGGCCTCGACCAAGACCTCGAGTTATGTCAGGAGTGACGCTCCGCGGCGGTTCAATTTCCCTCGGCGCCCTGTACGAGGGAAGCGTGTAGAACTGCTGGTCATTATTGGGGCAGGTCGCGTCCCTGGGGTAATATTGTCGATTGTCATGGTTGGAGTTTCCCTCGTAGTAAGATTGACGGTGATCGTTGTCCAGGATTTTTGTACCATGATGCGATGCAGACTCTTGATTCTCTTTGTAATTTATCCTGTTGTCGACGTAATTTTGCTGTTGGTTGTTCCGCAGATCGTATCCCTGAAGGTTTCTTCTGGGCCCATTATTTCCCTGCTGTTTAACGTAAGAAGGAAAATTTGTGTTCCGATTCTCTTGACGATTCCTCAACTGCGGCGGTTCGACGTAAGGCGGCGGTGCTACTTGCTTACACGGCGCATCTTTCGGTACATTTTCTTTTGGTACTGCTAACAACGCACTGTCTGTAACAATAAACATCGACACAATCAAATTGTGATCGTTTTTTTCTCAGTTTTGTTTCAGAATCATCTTTAATCGCAATAATTTTTTCTTTTCTTCAGTGAAAAAAAATAATAATAATAAGCCTTGAAGATGAACGTTTCTGATTTAGATCTTATGATTGACTCTTCAAGTGTCAAGAGAAATGGTTTTCATATTCTAGGTAAAAAAAAATGATATAAGAAGCTTAATCTGAGACTTGGAAATTGGAGAACGAAAGTTGAACCATCAATTACGACACTTGATGAGTAAAATGGTAGTGAGAATTAATAATTAATTTCAGCGTATGATTGTCAGTACTCACCTTACCAAAAAAATAATGTGATATTCTATATGATATACAATACAAGAATTTTTGTGGTTTCTTTCTAACGTATCTAAATGGTCACACAACACAAAACAGTAGTAATTAGGTGCAGAGAATGAATAGGAGAGAAAAAAAAAGAAATATATACACACATGAATACGTGATAGAGATGAAATAAATTAATGAATTAATGAATATTAACCATCGATAAACGTATGAGTGAGCGAATAGAGATGTAAAAAAAACACACACACACACAATTATACCATCTACTATTTACAACAAAAATATAATATACATGTATAAAATAATATTATGCAGACGGTGAGTGGTGTTTTTAAGCTAACTATACACAGGTAGATAAATAATCATGAAAAAAAAGGTATGCGAGTGCAGGTGGGTGAAAACGAAATGACAAAAATGCGTATGAAAAATTTTCCATAAAAAACATCGTGTCTATTATATAATAATAATATGATATTATAGATTTACAGATAAAAATAATAAATATGTACAAAAAAAGAAGATAGAAGACAAATAATAATAATACTAATAATAATAATAGTTAGACAAAATTTGAACGAAAAAAAAAACATAAACAATTTAAAAAAATATAAAAAACGTGTCTGTGTCGTATGTGCGTATTCTGTCTTTGCATAATAATTGTGTCCCCCGTGTTGCGAGCACGAGCAAAAAAATAAAAATAAATTAATATCCCCCCTCAGAAACGACAAAGTAACACCGCGGCTTATCATCTTGATAAAACAATATAAAAATTATATAGCGTACAATAGAACCAAAAGTTAGTTGGTGTGTTAGTAGACGATGCTCGCAACACGGAGCACGCAAAAATAATAGCCACATGCAAACAAAAAACAGTGATCAAAGTTATCTTCATTCTTTCTTCTTCTTAACAATCGAGTTGCTTATAGACACAGTAATAACTACATAAATACACAAAGGAAAAAAGTTATTTTCATACATATATAATCTAAAAAATGGATGGAATGGTGTGGTTTTTTTTTGCTCGAACAACTGCAAATTTAAATCCATATCTCTAAGTATACTATATAATAAAATAATAAAAGTTCTCAGTGTTAACAATCGGAATGACGTATTTTCGATAACCTGCAGTCGTTCGGAGCTTGAGAAATATACTACAGAGTCGATTTATTGTACAATATTTACAATTTTTGTTTTATAGATTCATCGTCAGTACTCGACTTTTAATTGCCCTACGCTATACTGTATACAAAATTATACAGATATAATATACTGATCGTAACTATCAAATAATTGGCACTTTTCTTAAAATAAACTATCGTACGAATATAACAAAGTGATATCATGATTCATGCGGATTATTTACAGATAATAATTTATGTCACAATAATTCGTTGGCAATTTCCATTTATGATCTTTGATGTATGTTAGCGATATATTGCGTGATGTGTTTGTCTTTGTGCAGTGCAAAATTTCTATTTACAGGTTGATACGAAGGCCGTCACCCGGCTTATCTCCTTTCAATGCAGTTTGAACAATTTTAATTCCAATTTAGCAAACCGTAAATAATTATTAATTATGAAACAACAATTCCCCCCAGCTGAGTCAGCCGATAAAACGGTTATAGTTTATTAATAATCAGTTCTTTAAAATTGTTCTGTCAATATTTGTCATATAATTATCATCACGCAGAACTTTCGTCGAAATAAAAATCTCACAGCTCTGATCTAACAACGGCGAAGATAAATCGCGTTACGGGTCTAATATTCGATCAGATTTCTTACTCTATGGTGGAGTTAACGAACGTCTGTACCTTTTTTTTTCTTCTAGTATTTGATAATTCAATTTATAATATCGTCTATCAGTAGCTGGACTTCGGTATTCGATAACAGTATCTAAATTTCTTCGCACTTGGCACGGATTCATTTACGAGCTCTTGTACACAGAATTATAATATTTCACCGTCATTTTATCATTCAATACATTTTTCAGACTCATAACTATTACACCCAAGTATATAGAATACATAGAAAACCGAAAGTAACTCAGAGATCCATCAATCGCACTCGTTATAATTATTATTTTTACAACGAGTATTATTGTAGAGATAATTATTACAGCCGACAAAGCGCATAAGTGCATTTTCAATGAAACTTTAGCAACAATTCGTATACAGAATTGTTATCAGAACCTTGGAGTGCAAAAAGATTATATAGTTGAACAGATCATAGGTTGAATTTGATGTTTTAATTATATTTCACAATATAACGTAAATAGATCTAATGAATTATTTTCTCAAAAGGTTATCACGACCGTATTAACGTCACGTGCCGGGTCCCCAGAGTATCTGCCCATCGAGAAAATTAACGCTTTTTGTTTCCTTTACACACATTATTTTAATCTCGTTATATCTGTCGAATTTTTTCTATTGTTCTTTTCAAAGCTTCAATTCGTACAGGGAAAATAAAACGTCGTACAACAACCTAAACAAGCAAATAAAGCCGCACGTATGAATCGAAATTAAATAACAAGACGATAACGACTCGTCAACCAGGGCCGTGCCTCTTTTTCTCGAATAGTCCCCAAAAATCACAAACTCTTATTCGCACAAGTTTCATTAGGGGCTCAGCTCATTGGAAGGAGTTATGATTTTTTTTTTAATATCACGAATTTTCATTACGTTCGGGCAGATTTAGTTTTTAATAGAAATTACTTGATTCTTGTCGCTACGTTATTTTTTCATGTACAGCCGACGCATATGGAGGTGTCCACGTCAATTCACCTAGCCCCCAGACCACAACATTTTTTATTCGGTTCGTGATTTTTTCGGTCGTGGTTCTTGCTCTAAAACATCTTTCTGATTTTTTTTCTGAGTTATGATATTTTTTATTCAAAAAAGTACATTTTTAAGCATCCGAAAAAATTCAGCCAAGTTATATGATCAACGTTTAACAGTCTCCCACTCGCGAAAATGTGGCAAGAATTTTTAAGTTTTTTTTTTTCACACAGTAGAAAGTTTTTTTTTCTCAAGAAAACTCTAAACCTGCGACTTTTATTAACCCCCGAATCAATACTCTTTCTGAACTGTAAGATAGGAAAAAAAATTGAATTCAAATAGTCGGTTACAAGAAATATTGATTCGATCAAATATTCGGTGTATGTCAAGAAAAAGATGTGTGACAAATTGGTTGTTTCAGCGAATGATTAATCGTTTCGGGGATATACACTTTGAAAAAAATTATTTCGTACACATTTTTAAAACTTTTTCTTCAAGAAATCATGTTTGCTGGAAAAAAAAATGTTCACTAGGTGGAAAAATATAAGGAGAATTCTTGCCACATTCTCGCTGGTGGGAGACTGTTTTACGTTAGTCATGCAATTTTATTGATTTCTTCTAAAGATTTCCAAAAAATAGTCACAGAAAGGGTTGATCCGAAAAAATCTGAGAAAAATCAGAAAAATTACAAAGCAAATGAAAAATGTTGCGGTCAAGGGCTAGGCACGGCACTGTCAATAGCATAATGAGCAACGAGGAGGCAATTGCGTCCCTATTGCACACAGAATTCCCTAGGTGCATAGAGCGAGTACGATCCACGCGTTTCGAGGTTATTGACACGCGCGTGCGCGGAGCGCTATAATGGCCACTGTTAAAGCTCCTGCGCATGCGCAGGAGAAAAACGCGTGCGAGTCATACCGACGTTGTGTAGAATGAATTCAAAGTGATTATTCAACTTACGGGGTCTTCGCGCTGCGAAAAATAGTAGATGCCTGGCGAGCATGATCGTATCACGTCCCGCGTCCGGACGGGCCAGTCGCCGCGACGATGTGAACACTACTGTTCAGATCGGCGACTTTGTGTCTGGCTCGTATGCGGCGGAGAGAGTATTCTTCCTCCGCTGGTATTGAGGCGATAATGATAACGCGCCTTGGTCGAACGAAATGATCGTTTCAGTTGACCGACACCGGGCTCCCCCACCCCCACCAGTTTTCCCCTCTTATCGTCACATTCGTAGAAATTAGAGTAACAATATGTACATATTGGTTACAGTTATACAACCCACCAACTGAAAACCCGCAGGCCTTTGTCCCGGTGTGGCACAATTACTTCTTGTTTCTATATAACCACGTGACCGTACCCCATCTGGGGGGTGATAAACAGCCTGATGCAACCGCCCACCGTTATTGAGTCAGCGTGTGGTTATCGATAAGGATTACGATTTTTAAATCGCGCTGCGGTCTCGTTTTTCTCACCCCTCGAGAAAGAAGATTAGTTTTCGGTAATCAGGGGGTGATCAGGGCCTCGGGGACTGTCGAAGAACGCTAAATTCAGGACGGTACGGTAATTAACGCCGCGCAGCTGCATCGCCGATGATTCAATGCAGAGAGATAACGCGTGACTCTGTATCTTGCAAAAGTCGTTCCTCGCTCTTTGCTGGGGTTATTTGTCTTAGATTAACGGTTTATGGGATCAGGAAATATTCCACTCTCGTTCTCACCATATCTCGGTGTCATTGCCGGCGTATTTGAGCGCTCTGGCCGGTTCTAGATCCAGCTGTCTCGGTCGGGGGCTCGTGGGGGTCGCGGGGATGGGATTTTTCATTTTGACCTCGCTCATGTCAGGACTCTCGGGGTTCTGGGGTTCCGGGCTGGACACGGTCTCGGGGTAATTGATCCGCTCGTTTATCAAGTCCTCCTGGAGCTCCTCCGAGGGAGTCCGGAATATTTTGCAAGACTTTTCCGAATTGTTCGAGAGCTTCTTTATGAACATTATCGGGCTGTTCGCCATCCGGTAGCTCTCGCTTCTCTTTATCTTGCGGTCCGACCGTTCCGTCGACGCGTCCTGGGACGCGGGGTCGAGGTTCGATTCCGAATTGATGAACTTGGACCCCGAATCGTTTGAGAAATTGGCGACATTCTCTTTGTCGTTAGTCAACTGACCCTGAAGTTTTCGAGAAAATTCTGGCGTGTCGAAATCAGATACTAACAACTTCCTAACTAATTTCGGTGTCGTACCGGTTGGTATCAATTTCTCGCAATTGAACCTCGTAGGCTTCGTATTTTCGCTGTTATTTTTCCCTAAAGTCGAGTCTGCGATGATCTTACAATAATTTTTCACATTTATCTCGCGATCATTGACCACTTGCGTCGAAGGCCGCTTACCTTCTTCCCCCTGCACGTTCACGTAGGCTCCGGGTCTCGCTTGTTTCTGCGGACTCGTGCACGCTACACCCGATGTACCAGTCGGTACGACCACCGTGCTCGGCGTCCTTACGTAGTTCATCGGGCTTGGTTCTCTCTCGGGGCTCTTTGCCGCTCGGATTATCATTTTACCGAGCTGCGGGGACGTCGGGGGCGTCGATTTAGAACCGTCAACCACGTCCTGGAGGACGGACGGATCCCGGTTCACCGCCCTCACCGTCGCCTGGGCTCGATGAAGCAGGGGCGACGTCGTCGGGGATATTCCTTCCTTCACGAAAGGACCTGGGACCAAAATAAAACGACCGTGAAGATCAGGAATTTTCGAGTAGATTAGTCATTTCGGAACGTTTCGAGTCAAGAATGATGAAGAAATTCGCGAAATTGGACATTTTTGGTATCTAGACTTCATCTTCCGAGCTCGTGTACACGATAACCGAAGAACCCGGGTTCGGATCGACTCGGGATTCCCAGAATATCTTCTTTGTACTGTTCCGCTAGTCGTGGACCACCGCCATCTAAATCTGTTCACTCGTTTTCTAGTTATCAGTTAATTGACGGAGTAGTTTAAAGAAGGTAATTTCATTAAAGTTACGAAAACCCACCAGGATTGAAGGTCGTATGCGCGCCCTTCCGCCTCCTGAGACTGTCCGAGGAGTAGACGACCTTTCCCTCAGAGTCGAGGGTGACCCTGGCGCCCTGCCTTCTCCGTTCCAGGGAGGAGTCCTGCTTCTTTGGCAACTCGCTGAGACTTACGTACTCGGCGTCCTTCTTCAAGACGTCGGAGTAGTTCGCGTACGTCGCCGCAGTCTCCTGGTTCTTGAGGGCGGCCGAAGGCCCTGAGGATCGTTTGTTGTTGTTGTTTCTCACGTCGGCTATGGTCACATAGTCGCCTGAGTCGTGGGCCTCCGGCTGATTCTGGCTCTTCGCGCTCGGCGAGACCCTCTTCCCACCCGGAAGAACGCACCGCAGCTTCCCAAGGACGCCGCTCAGCGGACTGACCTTGGAAGAGGCTTGTACCTTGTCCTCTGTCTTTTTTGAAACCACCGTCTGCACGGTGGCGTAGGGGTTCTTGTCCTGGCCGGCGTCGATCAGCTCCATCTTCGAAGTACCAACAGTCGCCGACATCAGGACCGACCCGGGATTGCCCAGGTCGTTCCTGATCTCCATACGACCCCTGAAGTTGTCGTCCTTGGTGGACGCCTCGTCGTCCGATCCGGGCGGCGTTATCACGCACATGGACGGAATCCGGCTCGCGTTTATCGCGGTTTTCGAACGGATTCTCTCCACCCTCTCGCAACCCTCGAGGTCGCTGGATTCGGAGTACTCGAACTCTGAACAGGATCTCCCGGTGCAGGCTGGGCTCGAAGCGGACTCGACGGGCGACGACGAGGTGTTGTTACCGCTATCTGGGGACTGGCCACCCGTCTGTTTCTGACCGTGGACCTGAAGAAGAAGCAGAAATTTTCCTTTTTAGGCGAAAAGAATGGCCAAAATTATTGTTTTCTATGGGTATTCTCACAACTTTACCCGCCATCTTGAATTTTGCTATCTTTTTATTCCAAATTCGGAATTAGAACGTCGCAAATACCAAAGTATATCGATTTTTGTGCAAAGCAAATGATTTTTCGAGTCTTGAATCGTCATTACCATAGCAACGACGGTCAGGCTTGACTTTCTCTCTGGCGGAAGTGGCGCCAGGAGGGTAGTGCAGACGGTGCCCGCAGAGCTGGTGGTGGTGGAGGTCGACCCTCGGCCGAAGAGTTCGTATTCATTTTCGGCAATAGGTGAGGCGAGGTCCGGCCCGAGGTCGGAGGTCTTTGTGAGGGGAGTTTGAGGCAGGGATTCTTCCTCCCTGAGTGTCTTCAGGCCCGAATCGACGTGGAACGAGGTGTAGTAGCCCTCGGTGTCGCAGGAATATACCGAAGAGTTTTCCCCGTCGTCCGAAAACGGTACCGCAGTTATGTCGTGGATTATGTCCGGGGTCAGAGTACCCTCCGACGTCACCGACGACGACGCCGACGTGTCTCTGTTCTTTGGACGACGCACGTGAGACAACGACGTAGACGATGTACCGATCGATGCTGTCGTCGTCGACCTGAAACAGGGGCTACATTCAGTTCAATATATATTTTTTTCAATCGCTATTTTCACTTTATCTGATAACTCATCGAATCTATGTATATGAAATTGTAACTCATTGAGAATAAAAATTTGAGTGCTCATTCCTTAGTGATTCTTTCTCAAGATTTTTACGTCGGATCGCAAATTCTTTTGGAATCGAGTTTGAATTTTTTTTTTTGACGAAAAAAAGACTGGGGTGAATTATTGAATTTCGTTTGAATGTTTTAGTGATTCTTAAAAAATCGTGTCAAACTCTCGAAGATGGTTGAAAAAAAGTTTACACTTGTGGAAGTCTTTTTAAAATCTCGTAAGGATATGAATCCAGCGTTTAAAAAAAAACTTGATTGACTCATTTTGAATAATTTATGGTTGGTTGAAAAAGGTAGTCAAATTCAACGGTTTACTGAACACGTTTTTTTTGTGATAAAAATTAGGGGAAGGGGTTAAATCGGGGCGTAATTCGATTTTCCATGGCAGCAAATGAAAGTCGATACTTTCACCTTCAAAATGAGTCTTTGTTCGCCCTTTTCCGATAAACGGGTCGTTTTTAATGGCCGCTCAAATTTTTTTTGAAGGTTTTTGTTGGAAAGTTGAATAACTTTGCGATAAAAAATCCGAGCCTGGATATCAAAAATGCATTTTGCAGAGAAAACCTGCGCCTACAAGATGGCCGATTTCGAATTTCGGTAACAAAATTCCTCCTCCCCGTACATGACCTCAAACTTTACACTTTCACTTGACAAAGTGACACAAGTGTCTTTACGAGGCCAAAACTCGAAAACAAAATGACGCTGGCCAAATTTGGAAAAATGTTTTCGAAAGCCAAGGCTCCAAGCTTCAAAATGCGTTTTTGACCGCTTCTCTGCGAACATTTCACACGAAGTTATGGCACTTTGAATATGACCAATTTTTCGGCTAAATTACTGATCGTAAAATCGAACGTAGGTGCAAGATTCCTCAAAATCGTATCTAAAAAATTGATACTGCTCAAAATCTTCTCATCCAACCTCGAAAATTCATCATAACGACTGACTTTAGTCTCTAGGGGATTAAAGAAAAAAGTCCAAAACGTTTCAAAACATAACGCAAAAATTATCTAAACATTGTAAAAAAAAAAGAAAAAAGTACTGATCGTAGAATCGTACCGAGGTGGATGGGTGGTGGTCGTAGTCTCGCTGCCTATACTGGCCCTTCCGCTTTCCGAGGAAGCGCTCCAATTTCCAGAGCTGGAATGAGGAGCATCGTCCCTATTTCCTTTCCGTCTCTCCCTTCGTTGAGCGGCGCTCTCCCTGAGCTTGACGTTAGCCTGTCTCTCGGCGTTCGGCACAGAAACGGGAATGCTGGAAGTGCTTTTTCCGCTCGAGCTGGAAGAGCTCGGTTTCCTCTCGTGAAACTTCTCCTTCCTCCTCCTCATCGTCACCGTCTCGTATATATTATTGTCCTCCGGCGACCCCGACCCCGTTCTCTTGTCGTCCGACTGCTCTCCTCCGCACCCGGAGTCCTGGACGTTCTGATTCGACTTTGGACTGATCAACTTCAACCGCGACATTCCCCATGCCTTGAGAGTGTTAAAGTGCGACTTCTTCTCGGACGGGGAGTCCTTCTTCGACCCCAGGATGTCCGTGCTCGCCGACCTGTGGGCTCTGCTTGAGACTCCGGACGCCGATATCTCCTCCCCTTCGAGACCCTCGGTGGTCGTTTCTCTGTGGATACAAGGAGGATCGTGATTAGAGTTTATCTTTAGCTTGACGAAGAGATTGATAAATACCCTCCGATCGCCTGGCGGATTTCCTTCTGATCGATTCCCGCAATGGTGTTTCGCCGCTTGCCTCTCGGCCTCCTAGGTCGGGATCTCCGCTTGACCGCCACCTCCTGGTGATCCTGTCCGGGTGGCGAGAGGAGAGACCGTCTCCTGACCGACATTCTCTCGAATCCTCTCCCGCTAATGTCAACGGCTACGAGTTCCGCTGGGAATCTGACAAGGAATCGTTCGTGGTTAGGGTTTTTTTCGTCTAGCTCTGAGAACGTTCCGAGGCTACTTACTTCAAGGCGACGGCTTGCACCTGCTCCTCCGGACTCGGCAGTTTGTGGTCCACGGCATCGCCGTCGTTCGTCTCGGCTAGGATCCTCGAGAGACAGTCCGGAGGCACGGTGACGTCGCCGAGGGCCTCGGTCGACGTCCATCTTCGCAGATCCTCGAGAGCTGCGGGCTGTAATGAAGTTTCGCGTTTTATTGATAAAGGAAAAAAAAAGAGTCGAGACAAAAGGATATCGTTCAGGCATCACAGAACGCTCGGCATTTATGTTTGGTAAATTATTGGTCATTGAACCGAAAGGATAAGGATAAGGTCTCGCCTCGTCGTCGGGGATCGGCTTGCGCTGGAATTATTGTTGTCAGATTTTATCTGAAACGTAATTAGATCTAGTGGCATAGTGAAGGAGCATATTATGTTACGCCGGACCGGTTTGTTTCTCTTTGGTATTTTTGTCAGTCTGGTACTGCGCTGCGCTATGAAATATGGTCTGCGAACGTTCCGCTATTCTATTCTATTCTATTCGCTTACTACGAGCCTTTTTTCTAGCTCAACTTGAATGCGAATCCCCCAGGGTTGGAAGATGAATGACGAAATGATTCGTGAAACTGGCCAAGGTTACACGGCCTGTAAAAACGTTACGCTTCGCAGGAGCGAAAGTCTGAGGTCGCCGCGTTTAACGATCGAAAAATTTCCAACCAGCACCCGAAGCATCGAATGAGGAGAGTTGAACGGACTGCGAGCGGGTTCGAATCCGTTGCTAGAAGCAACAGGTAGACCTGAACCCTAGAAAACGTACTCCTTCAATCCCTTGAGCCCATTACTGCAGGTCTGTACCGCCAGGCACTGGTCAGGTAACGCGAAGGACCACCGCTGAAGATCTCATTCCCAGGAAGGTCGGGATAATACCTGCCTGTTGTATCTGCCCGCTGGTTTAAGGGGACTATAGGCAGAGCCTAGATTTCGCAAAAACTGCATTTTTCTTCTTTTATCTATCGTCTTAGTACAATCTTTCACGACCGTTTCGGCGTTGACATAATTGGAAAATTCGCAAAATGGAGCTTAGGAGAGCCAAAAGTGTGAGATGGTGCTCGGTCCCAACTTTGAACGCGTTTTGCTCGAAACTACTTTTTCCGTTAGTTTCGCCACGATAACTCGAGAACGCCTCAAGATATCGACTTGATTCTTTTTTCTAAATGAAGATATCGATCAGTTTCACAGATTGAACCGACGTCTGGCGAGAAAAAATAATTTTTTGGTACCGATATAACAATTAATGTACTTTTTAGAATATTAGCCGCCATTTTCCTAATTTTCATGCTTTTCTCAAATTTTTCGGTTCAATCTAATACTTTACTAACGAATACCACTGATTTTTATCGACAAAAATGTAACAAATGATTCGAAACTGAGAAAGACTGTGTATTTTTGTTAATTTTTTCATAATGGTCCCCTCAAAGCTTCAAACCCTGATTTTGTGATAGTTTGAAAAATAGTAAGAGTGACGAATACGATGGGACTCACGACTCTCGATTCGATGTCCAGGCTGCTGCCGTACCGTCGTTTCCCGAGCACCGGCGTGCAGAGGTACAAGTCGGTTGAATTATCCCGATCATCACGACTTATCGAATCTAAACTCCGCACTGCGACCACGGCTGCGGCCTCGTACAATTCCCTCAGTATCTTGGGTCTGCTCTCCGCGGTGAATAGAGTCGTTTTTACATCGTCCTTAGCGCGGAAGTGCTCCTTGCGAGATGCAAATGTCGAGATATCGGACTCCGCTGTAATTCAGAATGGAAAAACATTTACATTCGTTGGAATAAAACCATTCACTGTTGCACCAGACCGCATAGAACGGGCTGCATTATATGGCGATAAATTTGTTCAATCGAATTAAGACTCGTTTCGAAAGTCCCACCCACATGATGCCGGATCGGGGGTTCGGTTAATGCCCTTTATCCGGTCTTTTTGAATTTGACTTTTTTTTTTATTATCCTCTAGCCGCACAGTTCCATTGTAGAACTGTTCCATGTGTGACTAATAAAATTCTAGATATCCGCACCAGCGTAACGGATATACCTCCGCCATGTTGTAGTTACTCCACTATCCCGGAGCCTGCAGCAGACGCCGTTGGAATCGTTGAAAAAAAAATCATCCGCCAGACTCTAATTGCCTGACCCTGTTCAATGTGATCGTTTAATTTGAAATTTAACCGAAAAACCGTGCACAAAGGCGTTGGGGGGGTTGTTCGCACGGCATTGTCGCACACAACAGGCCCTTTTCGCACCATTGTTTTCCGACCATGGCTCTTTGTTTTTGCACTAGGATATTGCACGTAATGGCTCAAACAATTTATCACGTTCTCTTGCCGGGGAGAGTGGGATTCACGGTTGGTAATGGCTGTCCCCGATCCTTTGATTATTGTGGAAGAAAAAGAACCGGGATCAATTAATTAGCGAGAACATGAAAGCGATCATCGTCCGTATCCAGTCCCACGAGACCAAAACGACCTTATGGAGTTTATGATACTTTTACAGACGTCAGAAACTGCGAGTTACGAGTCAAGGACGTATACTTCGGTCGTACTCGCGTACTCTGATACGCTCACTCGATAAATACAAAACGTGAACTTTCAACAATGTGTTGGAAGTTTTATTCACGAACAGGAATCCATGATCAATTTGGTACTCAATTTCGAATTTTTTAGACAAATGTATAGCAATATTGAAATTTTGTTCATAAATTCACAGATTCGCGCAAGGTGCAAAAGCTAGAAAATTCCGCGCACGAGGTAAGCGAAAAAAAAAACCCGATCTGTTATCCTTTTCTCCTACACGTGGGAGGTCCTCGTGGCTTCTTCTCCGAGAGTTGCTCAAAGTGTCCTCGGGGCTCGGTATCAAGAAATTGTGTAACTCGTGTTCTCCTGTTATAATAGCAAAATTACCCCCAGGTTGAAACGCTCGCGTGTAATTTATAGAGATATTTAATTCACGGTGGTCAAATTTGCCGCGCGGATGTAGGAAGAAGTTTTGCGCACGTTGATGTAAAGGAAAAAGAAGAACCCCCCCCCATTGTGTATTGAATGGTTCGGTTTCTCGGTTTATAATTCTTTTTATCTTACGTTTATCCTCGGTTTTTTTTTTTCACCGTCTTAAGGTCCGCTGGAACTGAGGGGGTCTGTTGGATCTCGCCGGTTACGAGGAGGTGGAGGAGGAGGAGGACTGGTCCGCGATCTACGGTAACCGCATTCCTTCCTACTCTTTTTTAAAACCTCCAACCTTCCCCGGAACCCCACCTACCGTAGGCCCTTTCTTTTTATCCAACGCGTTTCGCCGCGTCCGAGAACATAATATACAAAACCTTAGGGTTTTCGGTCGGTCGATCCGCACCTGTACCCTGTACCCCGTTCGGGTATCGGAAAAAGGTTTCTTGTTCGCATTCGAGATCAAAAGAGATCGGTCAAAATATCAGGATGTAAATTTGTATCGTTTGACTTATGAAGTCTTGACAAATCGAATCACCATCACCGATGATAACGAGAGTTTTATTATCGTGTTTAGAATCCGTAATCATCGGCCATCGGTCACACAGACTCATTATTCAGCTCATTGGCTCCGAGGCAGCAGCGTTTCGACAATCTCTACCAAATTTGGACAGTGACCTCGATGCTGGTTGAGGATTTTCTCGAGCCAGAAGTGGTGTAACTTTGTAATCCAGCATTTGGCGTCTGGATTATTTTTGGTACTGATTGTTCGCGTTTGACCTTCGAGCCCAAGAGCCTTGGAATTTTGTCGAGTTGAGTTTCAGCCCGATGCGATGCTTCGTGTCTCGCGTGATCGCACGCGGCGTGTATAATTTCGCTCGGCCAAAAGTAGTAAAAACACGAGGTTTTCATGCTAATTAAAACTGGAAATTTAATATTCCTAGAATTTCAACGTCTCTAATTAATAAACTCAGAGGTCAGAGGAGCAGAGTCATGAATAAATTTCTCATCAGTCGTCGCGGCGACGATCTTCAACTACAGTTAACTCAATTCTAGGACGTTACGTTAGACTTTAGAGAGCATAAAACCGTGTGGGCGATGATATTCTGCAGCCTATAGAGTTTGAATCCTCGATAATTCAACCGACCGCTCATTTAACAATCGAGACATGTGTGCCATTGGCTTTCATCTTCAATTAAACTCGGTCTGATAGCGAAGCTAATTGAACACTTTTCTTCTTGCTTCCTGCGTTTCGTTGTCGACACACGCAACGTTCCTGAATTGTATAATTTCGCCAGATTCACATTTTATCGGAGTTAATGGCTCTACACGATTACACGAAGTCGATTAGTCGATCGGTTATCGTGCGATCGCTATGGCCCCGAGTCACGTCAGCCGGTGTCCCACTGGCATGGAAAGACCGTTCGAATCTGATCGATATCGTAAACCGAATGGAAAAATATATCCCAACGTTCTCCGTGGTCGATTTCCGTCTCTTAATTGGATGAAATGTGATAACGTTCAGTTTTGTTTGATAGCGTATACAGCGTTTTGGCAAAGTAATTAAATTTCTGTATCTAAACGGTCGAACCTTGTGAAAGTAGATATGGCCAACGGTATATGATGATGAATCAATCAAGGGAAGTGTCACGGGTTTCGTTGTGCGATAGTAACGACTCGCAGCCGGCCCGATCACCGACCACATGCGTACCGCCACTCGCCACAATTAATGTCGAAAAATGATATTTGATTGACGCGGCTGGAGGTATAATAACCGTCCTGTGGTTCGCGAGCGGTTCATCACACGAAACAACAACTATGATTCATTTTTATAACCTCTTAGAGGTAGAGAATATAGCTACACAAAGTTACATCGATATTCATTTGTTCGATGGAAAGAAGCAGAGTTGGATACTGAAATTTACGCTTAATCGGGGAAAACTGTCTGGGGCCCGGTTAGAATTTTATTTGTTCGATGGAAAGCAGAGATAGATACTGAAATTAACGTTTAATCGGGGAAAACTGTCTGGGGCCCGGTTAGAATTTTATTTGTTCGATGGAAAGCAGAGTTGAATACTGAAATTTGCGTTTAATCGGGGAAAACTGTCTGGGGCCCGGTTGGAATTTTATTTGTTCGATGGAAAGCAGAGTTGGATACTGAAATTGACGTTTAATCGGGGAAAACTGTCTGGGGCCCGGTTAGAATTTTATTTGTTCGATGGAAAGCAGAGATAGATACTGAAAT
>JAFFZH010005880.1:1967-41108 GCA_018420115.1 Euura saliciscinereae
TATTGTTATTTATGATTATTATGTTTATTGCCAAGTATTGCAAATAAGAGATGCAAAATAATGAATCATTATTAACGATTATTATATATAATAAATAAATAAATTTAAAAATAAATAAATAAATAAAAATGAATTATATATTATACCGTCGGCACTGTGCTGCGTTTATTAAATAACTAGCTGGTTTGTAAATAAATAATTTGACTCTTTGAATTTTTGTCTATATAATTGACACGTCGTCGTTACTTTGGATATATTTTATTCTCTCCATTCTAATCATTCCCTTTATTCACAGTCTCTTTAATCATCAGAAATTAGTATAACAAAGCTTAGAATTAGCTACATAAATAATAAATTAACTATCATACGTCGTATATTCAACCATTTATCGCTATGAAAATCGCTGGCAAGTTATTACCTCGATAAATTCAGTTGATTCACGGTTTTATGCTTGTGATCGAGAAATTTGAATTTCAAGATTATCTAATCGTTATCACGAGGCTCGAATATCGAACAAACATTGTCGAGCATCGGATAACAAGACCGAGTTTGAGTGAAGAGATCAGCGTACCGTCAGCCCAAAGTTTGAACGCAATTAGCCACCAATTTTTATCTTACAAAACGCGATATTTCATTGAGGAACTAATTCGTGTTGAATAAATAAATAAATAAATACGTAGTATGAAATAACAGTCATTGGCACAGGGTTTCGCTTGGACAAACTTCAGCCGAAATCTTCGATCAAGGTCCACATGGTAGCTGCTCGTAGCTAAGACACATTCCGACGTTGTTGTCTGACGACATACCGTTGTCTTCACCCGGACCGAATGCAACGCGAATGTGAAACGGGGTAGCTGAGGTCTCCACGCGGCAATTACCATCCTCGTCCATTTCGCCCGGATTGCATAAAGAATTTCCGCAATGTTCCATATCGCAGATTCCCGCCCCGTCGTTTCCGGGCTGAAATCAATTATTCAAGTACGTCGAGGATCGTTCTTTAACAAAATACACAAGATTTTATAAATTCTCACCGTGATGAACTCTTCAAAGTCGCAAGGAATTAAGACTCTGTCTCTGCATCGTGGCGCGCTTCCAAAAACCACGGGACCGGTTCCCGAACCTTCCGCTTCCGCGGCCGGATCGTCGAGTCCTTCCATATTGGTAGCAGGTCTTGCGAATCGCGGAGGACCGATGCGGAAAGATTCCGGAGAGCACGGAGCGTAGGCGATGCTGCACATGCCTCGCTCTTGACGAACGCAAAGAAGGTGATCTTGCCCGGCCAGATAACGTCCGTTGGGCAAGTAGTTCAAGGTCCGCAATGTCCCTCTGGGACTGTCGTGGTATTGGAGACATCCTGCCGGAGCTCTCTGCTCGAAACCGACCTGAGTTACCCGCATTTCCCACATCCTCGACTCCAGGGACGACGGGAGACGGAAATCGAAGGTTATCGGGCCGTCGTCGACGTCGATGTAAACTTTGAACGAGGAGTAGAAAACATTTCTATTGTTCATCAAGCTTTTAGTTTGTAAAAATGTGCTATCGCTGAAGATAATGCAGCAGAGGACTTTTGCAATAGCTGCAAACGATCAAAATTATCGGGCTAATGATTTTCTGCTCTTTCACGAATTTAGCATTATCAACGCCTTGGTGGTATGGAGGTGGCATGGGTGGAATGTTAGAGGTCGAATTTGACACAGTTACCAGGCACGTCAATGGAGCACGGTGCATGCAATCTAAGAATATCGGCTCCTCGTGCCGGTGAATTTCATGTGGACGATATTAACAAAAAGCTAAGAAAATACATGCCCAATCGGATGCACCGTGGCCTGGGTGCATTGACGATGAAGCCAGGAGAAAAGGAAAAGAAAACGGTGGGAAAAAAAGTAATCCCAAACGATTTAAACCGGTCCCATTGAGATATACCCATTAATTGGAATATTATCGGGTGCAGCAGCTACCAACAAGTACTAAAAATTCAGAATGTTGAACTGACGTTGACGTCTTTTTTTTTTATCGAGAAGTACTAAAGTTTCATTTAAATTCCTCTCACGTTTCTGCAGTCTACATAATGTACGTTAAAGAGAAAAAGCAACGATGCAAATTCCTTTTGGGCCGGTTTTTGAAGCTCCAACTCATGCATCTACTACATCGATGACCTCTTTTTTCTCTCTCGACATTGGCTGATGTATATTGAGCCCAGAAAACGATGATCATACCTTTTCCTATATCAAACTGGTGAAATAATGTGACACCAAAGTGCTTACCGTGTTGACCGCTGTTCCAACCACAGAGATTCAGGCTTTTTATGCCAGTTCGAATTTCCATGAGGTCGTTATCACAGATACCGGTTTTCCGGTTTGGCTGACCCTAGAGATAACGAAATGCGGTGAAGTGGTTTTTACTTGAGTATTCGGTCAAGTATATGATTTTGACTTTCTCACGATATTAAAGTGCAGAAAATCTATCCTCAGTTGACTGACTTGAGGATCTATCTTTTGAACGGTCAGAGAACAGTTCATCGACTGGTCAATCAGGTTGGGAAATCCCGGACTCGTGACGTAGGTCAAATTGTTATGTACCTCTCCGCCGCAGCTCGTTGTGACTAATGAAAAAAAACAATCAACATTTAGCTGTATGCAGTCTAAAAATATACGAGGCAGAAGAAAAAGTATTGATCCTTCCTCAGGGATCAAATCAAAAATCGAACCTTTATCAACTTCTCGCTTAACTTAAATATTAGAAGATATAACTGAACGTTCTCATAGTAATTACAGAGAAACTGAGATGATAGCCATTCAAAACAGGCGCATGTAACTGTCAACGCAACAGAAATGACTTGCTGATACAATTCTACGAGAACAAGTGTGGCGACTTCGGGTCTCAATTATGTTTGTTCTTTGTAGTGGTGGACCGATTATAGCTATTGGTTTTTCGATCGATTCGCAAATCCGGCTCAACATCTCGTATCATCGAAACAGTCCGTTTGAAATAATTGTCGTGTACACTTACATATGCAGCAAACGCCGAAACCAAGAGCGCAAGGACCGTGGGATTTTCCTTGCTGAATTCGACACTCGTAGGTGTTCATGCAGATGCCTGTCCTCCGCTTGTCTTCGGACAGACATTCCTCTTCGACGGGGATCGGGAAGAAGTTCAAGACTAAAAAACGAAATATCATTCGAAATATCGAGAAACTTTACAAATTACTCTCACGACATTCTGCTCATTAAACATACAAATATACATTGACCCTAATATTCTTTGATTCACATTTGCATACTAACAGTTTCCACACGTAGTTATGTTTCTACATCATCGAGCATGAGGGTATTTACAAGATCCCTTGGCCACAATGATTCAAGATTATATCGAGGACGTCGATCGAGAATGAGTGAGGAATTTATACTCACCACGTGCGTCTCTACCTGAACCGCCGACGAAGAGATTTACAGAGGTACGAGATGGCCTCGGGGGAAGGGACCAGAAGTTGATGGCCGGCCATGCGAAAGTAGGTACGAAAAAATGAAATACCAAGAGTAATCTGATTCTCGACGCATTGGCCATAGCTTATGCCAGCCTACTTGGTGCGATCGCGGTTCACTCACCTGTCGTACACAGGTGTACACGGGTATTACAGTTTTATATGTAGAATCGCGGAACTGCAGCCAGGGACAGGTATTTCACCTGTTGCAAAGTCAGTCGGACTCCTCGCTCACTTTGCCAGCTCTCGTACCGATTCGACGACTCTCAAGGTCTACCACTAACCCGGAAGACAGTCGGCGAACTAGGTGAACATTCCCCCCTTCATTTCTCCGCCACCTCTCTTTTCTCTCATTTGCGTCGACCGTGTATGCTGCGTTCACATTAGGTCTCAAAGAGGTTCAGAGAACCAGGCAGATAATGGACCATATAATCAAGTCGATCGCTACAATCGTTGCTTTGGAATTGGTTAGAAAATTAGGATTCGAAATTAGTTCGAAAAGGTAAAAGCAAAAAAAAAAACGGTAATCGGTGATGTAATATTGCAGAAGAACCAAGAGAGAGATCAGAGTTTCATTATTCTTTCATGTTTACGGATATGAACAAATATTTTTTGTCCTACATTCAACAATTAACGGACCATTTTATAACAGAACAGCTAATAATTAGAATCGATTTCGTTCACAAAGATGTGACGGCTACTATACTATATGGGGCATTCCATGTCAACTCGACCAATGATTTTCCCTCACCATTTTTAATCCACTTTACGATTTTCTATATGATTCTTTGATCTCAGAAAAGCACTCCTAAATTTTTTTCAGATTTTTTTTCCGACCGTTAATTTTTTGGGATGATTAATCCACCCTATCTGAAATTGGATCATTTTTTTTTCGGAATCTCAAAAAATTCTCGAAAATCTCATTTTTTATTCTGATGATTTTGACACCCGTACAACGAAGAGCTGATTTTTTTCTATAATATTTATCTCAGCGTTTTAAACATTTTAAACAAACAAAAAGCCATTTTGCAAGATTATGAAAATTCTTCAAAAATTACAAAAAATTATGTGGTAAATTCTGAAATTTTTGTTTGTTTAGAATGGTTAAAACGCTGAAAAAATTAGAAAAAAAATCGGTCTTTCATTGGACGAAACATGGGTTTTTGGAGATTTGTTTGTAGATTTTTAAAAATCGAATTTTAGATGAGGTGGAATAATCATAAACACAGTCTGGTGACGCACGTGTTTCAAGGGTTGAACTTGAGTGGGATAAACAAGGGGGTAGAAAATACATATTATGGCTTCCAACCTACCTCCGTAGTAACCCATGGCTCGTAATTTGCACAAAATGAATCCTCAATGAGATTATATCGCGTGTCTAATGGCATAAGGTCGTAAGCGCCAAAAACGCGATTTTGGTGGCAAAAGGTCGTATAATTTTTTTTCACGTCATTCGCTCCGAAAACGGTCAAAACGTATAGATCAATTGAAATTACGAGTTCGAAAAATGTAAGTGCAAAAGGTCGTAAGTTGGGCGGATACGTCGTTCTTTCATTACAATTATTAAGGAAGATTAATGAACAAAGTAAAAACAGAAGGTCGTAAGCGCCAATTTAAAAAAAAAATATTTTCCACGATTTTTCCAAATAGCTGTGAAAACTCGTGAAACGCAAAGAAAAATCGAAATCGACGACGTTTCGAAAATTTCGATAAACAATATTACTAGTTAAGAGCAGAAGGTCGTATTCGCCAATTTTTATTTTATTTTTTTTTCACGATTTTTTCAAATAGCTGTGAAAACTCGTGAAACGCAAAGAAAAATCTAAATCGACGTCGTTTTGAAAATTTCGATAAGAAATATTCGCAGTTAAATGCAGAATTTAAGGTCGTATCCGCCCAACTTACGACCTTTCGCACTTACATTTTTCGATCTCGTAATTTCAATTGATCTATACGTTTCGAACGTTTTCAGAGCGATTGGCGTGAAAAAAAAAATTCTACGACTTCATGCCATTATAAACAGCAAAACGTCGTATAATGGCGCTTACGTCCTTATGTCATTAGACACGCGATATCTCTAAGTATGCCATCCAATAATGATGAAAAAAAAGTTAGTCAAAACAATATTCTCAGTCCTTGATGGATCTGGCGCTGATAAAATTACAAGTATAATCTCCAGTACGTGGATTTAAAGCTTCTATCAGCGAAATGAGATTACATAAAACTGTCTAATCGTTTGTTAGACAAAAAAAATATTAGTCCCAATTATTAAAATAGACTTCACGAGGCTGTCCAACAAAATTCGAATTTCTCGCTCAATATGTTGAAATAAGTTGAACAAAAAAAGTTCAAATAGGTTGCATATTAACTCAAGTACAAGATAAAAAAATTGAAAGATTAGAAAAAATCGAAGAAACAAATCAATAATTGATATGAAGATCACAGAATATAAGTTTAAAAAAGAATTGTAATCAAATGTTACTCAATATTGTATATCAGCACCGGTGGTTGGGGCGATGATATGAAGAGAAATACATAACGAAATTGTTTAATTTATATTATAGG
Source organism: Euura saliciscinereae (assembly GCA_018420115.1). Classification (NCBI taxonomy): domain Eukaryota; kingdom Metazoa; phylum Arthropoda; class Insecta; order Hymenoptera; family Tenthredinidae; genus Euura; species Euura saliciscinereae. The sequence continues at coordinate 8,014 of JAFFZH010005880.1, forward strand.
TTTATTCATTAATATGTATATTATATATTTATATATATATATTTACTTATTTATAGATGCTTCGTATGTATATATGTATATGTATAATGATGCTTACTCCAAAGTATTCAGGCGTTTCATAATTTATATACGAAAAAGCGCAATAATAACATTATTATACCGACGATAATAACATCTTTCACCATCATCCGTCCGACATTCCGCTTGTCGTTCAGTCAGTCAGACAAAAAAAAAAGAAAGAAGAAGTCAAAAAAGGAAAAAAAAAATTATCAATCAATCTTCAAAATAGTCGAACCACAAAATTCATCAACGACGTGAATTAGCTACACGCAGGGTAAACTCTTTACTCCCGAGCTCGTGCACACGTAACGTCTCTGAATTACGTTCCATCTATTTAAGCTTGGCAAAGTCAATTTCGGCGTAAGTAAAACCTTCCTGGGGTGGTATAGGGGATACAGGAGGAGCCCCGTCCACCTCGGGAAGGTCAAGACTCGCGTAGTGCAGAATACCGGCTCCTGGTTGTAATTTTTCGTACCCCTCACTGTCCAGAGGAGACGGAGTCGGCGTAGGAGTCGGCGTGGGCGTTGGGGTAGTAGTTGGGGTCGGCGTCGGGGTAGGAGTGTCGTCGAATAACTTAGGAGACGACGGTTTATTTTGCACCGGTTTGAACACAGAGGGATTAGGACTCGTCGCGGTAGGGGAGGCAGTAACAAGTCGCGGTTTACAAATGGTAAATTCTGCTAGCCGCTTAGTAATGTTAGGTATCAAAGATTGTTCGTGGGAAACACTCGAAGACAACAAACGACCAGATGATGAAATCGGTGAACTAACGTCATTCGATTTCTTAGACAACGGACTGTCGACTATTGAAATAGGATTTGGTACAGAGAGCTTTCTGGTTGTTTGCATAACGGCGTATTCGCCGTCTTCGTCCGCGTCGTCGATCAGAGATTTACCGACCTCAGAATTCTGCGGTGTGAAAGGTTTGATCGGCGACTGCGGGCTGTTCAATGAAAATGGAAATATCGTCGACGACGATCCCGTCGGAGTAGCCCTGGGTGGAGAGGCCGGAGTACTCGCGAGACTTTCCGTCGTCGGACTTCCGTTAAGCGGCAAAAAACTAGGAGTTTTAACCGGCTTGCTTCCGGCCTGAATCGCGATCGGTTGAGAACGCGATTTCTCCTTCCTACTGCCGCCTCTGACTCTGCGATTGCGGCTACTTATACCGATATTCATATCCATGTTAATGTAATCTTGCTCAGGAGTCGCACCAGGGCTCGGTCTCGCCTTGAAAGACATCTCCACGTAGCCTTCGGGTGGACGCCTGGGTTGGGGCAAATCGACCGGGGCCGTTCTCGTAACACCTGGAGCAAAGAAAGAGAAATTAATAAACTTCATACCAGCAATGATATCGAGGGAAAGCGAAATATACCTGGAGGTCCGTTCATTTGCATGTAGTCTTCGTTTATGGGGGATGGAACTTGCTTAGGACTCGAACCAGGTCTTTGCCAGCCGTCTCCGGCGCCTCCCATCTCTAGGTAAGGTCCTTCAGCCTCTTCTACTGGCTTCAGTGTTGTTATCACTGGTTTAGGTGTGCAGACAGAAGCTGACTGATGACTATGATTGTGATTGGCAGTGATGGTATTGTTGTTGTTGTTTCTATTCGCCTGGAATTCAACAAAGTTCAACATTTGATCAAAGAATTCTTTCTCAGAAGAGAAACCTGATAAATTCCCGATTTCAATTGATCACTGACCTTGTTCAAACCACTCATGTCTACGTAGGGGGCAGTGGTAGATACGGGTGGTTGTCCGGGCGACATATCGACATAGGAACTAGTGTCAGTGGCAGTGGAATAAGAATGCGGATGTAATTGGGACTGTGTGAAAGATGATAAGGGAGAGGAGAGAGACGGCAGAGCGTTAGGCCTGGTGAAATCCAATTCCATCAGGTCCTCCATGCGTTCCGATGCTCCGGAGCATGCGGAATTATGACCCCAAGAACTGGACAGTAACGGCGCTGAGTTAGACTTGCTAGAAGTCGTGGTTTCCGAGCCTACGGCCAGCGGAGCGGTGACCACATTGGCTAGTCTCCCAATTTCAGGCCTCTTCGAACGACTTCCAACCGAAAATGCTCGTACCCTGACCGATTCTTGCTGCGCAATCTCCAATCTGATGAAAAGAAATTGAACTAAATTCTTACACAAAAAAATTATCACATTAAAATCTCCCTCAACTTGCCTATTTTTACGTTGTCTACTCGCAGGTTCGGGTCTAGATCCGACAGAGTAGGCTCTTGTGGGTCTAGATTGCAGATCCTCGCCAGGTGCTAAGTAGCTCGTCACCTTATCCAAGTGATACTCGGAGAATCTCAAGTCTGTACTAGGAGTACCAGAGGTAACGGAACAGCTGCTGCCTCCGTGCTGAGACATGTCGTCAGGGAAATGTCCATTGTGGGGATTTGCAGGGTCCATATCGACGTAGCCGTCATCTCCGACTGGCGCCATAGGTACGTAGCCATTGGGCATGGTAGCTGCCTCCTCGACGAGGGACGAAGCCCTCGAGTGCGAGTGAGCGTTGGTCGCAGGGCTCATTGGCATGTAGGCTCCGCCTCGACCAGGACTCGAACTGCAAGGGCTGTACATCTCCATGTAGGAACTCTGTCGTTGAAAAAATGAAGAAGAATCGTTAAGGGTGTTCCAAAACATGGGATCTTACTTTTGGACCGTGGTAAAAAAATTGTTGTTCATTCACACCAACATTCATTAAACTCTGACCAAACGATAAAGTTGTATGCTCACCTGAGAAGGAGACTGGGACTTGAATATGGGAGAATATTTATGCGGAGGATGGGCTGAAGACCAAATGGTGTATTCGTCTCCGTTTTCCTCGAGGATTACTGGTTCGTCTGGAGTTAACGAGTGGCCGTATCTCGAGGCTGGACCTTCCTCTAAAATACTTTCTCCCCCCTCGTCCATGGAAAGGGATGAGCCGGCGGAGTCTGTCGAACAAGCTCCGGAAGCTGGACTTATCGGCATGGAGGAAACCGGTGGAGAATAAGACAGTCCTTTTCCATACATAGAATGGGGTCTCGGTATGTGGGGCGCGAGGTGAGCTGCTCTCTGATGTCCCATTATGACTGTGGGGTGTCCCTCGCTCGAAGTACGGGCCCGAGAGGGTAGACTGTCGCATCTTTCGCGGCCAGTACCTGGAATAAACGTTTTAGTTGTACTTTTGGAAAGAAATGATGATTTATATCATAAGCACAGCATTAGCCTGGATTAGTTTACTTGCATTTACAAATACAAATGTTGGTTAAATATTTATATCAAGCATAGGTCCGTAGGTCACAAAGACCTGTTTGGAAGAGAGAAATAAAAATCATATTTCATAGTCGAATAAAATATGACAATAATGCATGGTGATCGTAGCGATAAGAAGCTTAATTACACAAAGGTGCTCGGAGAATTGGATTTGATTGGCGATTTTTATTCATTTTGTTGGAATGCAGAAGTAGAAAAAAGAAAAATGAAGAAATCGAAGAGAGGAAAGATGACTAGAGAACAATGAACTGTTGTATGCTAAATCAATATCTTACAATTTTTATAGTCACTGACAGTGTTATTGTAGCGAGTATAAAAATAATTAATAACGTCATGTTACTTATATGCACAAACAGACGTTGTGTACAAAACTGTTCAACTTGTGCCGCATGCAAATAATGATATAATACTTTGTTGCTATCGATATACATGTTGGGCAGGTAGGACAAAGATGCAAACACACAATTGGCGATAGACTACCAGGTCTACATAAACAAATGAATTTTCAAGTGAGTTCACACCAATGATTTTCGGACAATTAAAAATGCGTCACCAATATCCACAACCAATAATTGAGAACAACCAAACACCCAGTCATGTAAATGAATCGGAGGTCGATAATTTGCGTAAATAAATAAACAATTGGCAACATCAACCGTTATCGGTCGAAAACCTCAATAACTGAGATCGACGTAGGTTTGAAACTAAAATACATACAGCGTAAAACGGATCTTTTAGTTGGTTGCGATTGATTGACAACAGCGGCGGCTAAGGGCAGCGACAAGGTTCTCTGATGGGATAATGTAGTGGTTGTTGTAGTTGTGGTCGTGGCGGTGGTGATTGTGATTTGATTAGATTGAGAGGAGGCAGGGTGAGGATGACTGGCAACTGAGTGACGGCGCCTATTAGCTGTGGTGTTTGAATTTGCCGAGGCACTCCCAGCATACCCTGCAGCACTCCCAGTCCCAGCAGCAGCAGCGGCAACGGCTGTAAACCATACAGCTAACTGTTGCGAGACCACAGATTGCAGAGCCATTTTTCAACCCCCATCAATAACAATGACGTCATTCATTGCCAATGGTGAGAGAACACCAAACGTTTATACATTACATCACATTACACGACAAAACGATAAGCAACGATATTTATTAATTAATAATAATATTGTTCAGAGATGTGACGATTCAACTAACTCAAAATCGATAAACAATACTAGATTTATATCTGGTGCGAAGATTCGCTATCTAACGTATCAAACAACGAGTCAACAGAAAATATATTTGGCTTGTATAAAACATAATTCGGTAAGCATATATTTTCTGTTAATTCTATAATAATGACTTTGTTATACAACAACGGTTAATTAAGCTCGAATGGTGATGATTGTGATGTAGAATAAAAAGAAAAGAAAAATAAATAAAAACTGCGGCTAAATGAAACAAAATGAAATGATAATAATTTACAAAACACACCAAAAAAACCACCAGATACCATATTTGTGTGTACAATAATGTAACGAAAAACATGTATCCCTGTAAAATAATCTATAAAACATCGATATTGTACCATTATGTACGTTTGTATATGAGTCGATTCATGTTCTAAGCATCGTCTATACTAATCATGGAAATAACGAAATCTCAATATAATTATAAAGAAAAAAATCAATCGTTTCCAAGTTCAGTGTAACGTTGCAAAAAGCACAAACTAACTTGAATCTCTACGTGTATAGTCTATTCGAGATCCATGTACTGACAAAAAAAAATTAAACGCTGATACGCAATCGACAAATATTGAAGAATTCTATAGCTCGGATCTCAAATGAACTCGACATTATGAAAAAAACGATGAAAACAAAAAATAAACAAAAGGATTGTACAGCTACTGTGACAGAAAACAGACCCGTAAGTGTATTGGAAGAGGAGATACTCTGTGATTGACTACTCTGTGAAGGAGCAGAGGCAGGGATGTTCGGCTCCCGCAACGGATCCACGTGTTCCTTGCAAGTCTTCTGTTCCTCTGTAAAGCCCGCAACCCACTGTGTGTTACTCTAAAGCTAATTTGTGCTGTGCCACGTCCCATTATACCGAGAACAACGTTGCCCGATGCATGGGCATAGGCAACATGATGATACGAAAGCGTGTGAGCTCACGTAAAGTTAACGTAAACATTATCATGGTCCACCGCAAAGCAAATTTATCATATTTACAAAAGATTAACAAACGTTTGAATGCTGAATAAGTTGTTTTTGTTACATTTACTATACTCTTATCATCAGAAACTACAATTTTCAATCTGTTTACGATCATTGTCGCACAATCATCATCATCATCATCATAATCTAGTGTAACGATTAAAAACACGTTGACATATCACAGCAGTTAGTTTCTAATCTATAGCATATGGCGTACGTACGTTAGGCGATTGTTTAAAAGAAAAAAACCAAGAAAACTCAACCACACAACGTAACAAAACATATGAATTGCTGTGCGATGAACCGTATCCGACGTTTATTATCATTTACCACCCAATAATTTATGTCTGAAGTAAGAAAATTTATATATATTCTTTAGAATGAGGAAAAATCTTCTTACCCGACGGAGAAAAACCGAGTATTTTTTGGCCGGTATGAGTTTGTCGACGTTGAAGCACAGATATGGGCTTACTAGCTTCGTTCGCCGACGAACTACGACCCCTGGGTCTGGGTCCGACCTCCTCCTTGCTACTGTTAGTGTTGCTCATAGAGTTCAAAATTGCTCTGTGCATATTATGAGCTATGTTATTGTCCTCCGTCTCCATCCAAAACTCCCCGACTCCGGTTACTGCGGAGCGTCCGACCTCCATGTAGAAGATTCTATCCATGTATCCGCACCTCCTGATGCACATCAGCTGCGGAACGATTTGATAATTGACAAACCGAACGCGGAGAGAAACTTCGTCGATACTCACAGAGAAAACGATGGATTCGGAATTATCCTTTACTCCGATTTTGACCAGACTCAGAGTACGATCGGTTAGACAAAGTCTGTAGGGTCCTTGGATATTCTTTCTCTCGCCGAGTCCTTTTTTCTGCATCGTAACTTGCCAGACGTGTTCTAGAAAATAGATAATCCATAAAATGATTAGCCGACGGTTCGTGAAACTTTATTCTCACCGAAGGTGGGACGAGGCTGTTCTCCGTCAGGTACATCTCCGCCTTGAAGAAGAAGCATGGAGTTCAACCAATCTTCCAATTCTTTTTCGCTGTCTAGAATTAGACAGAAGCATTCGTCTTTGGTGTACAAGGCGATTACGTTACGATACTTCGTATCGATTCTTTTATTTATATTGAAGCAGCTGTGAAGAGATATGCTCCGCTTGGGAGGCTGCCTGTTCTCGAATTTCTTCTTGCTGTCATAATATTCGAGGCAAGCACTGAACCCCGAAGTCTCGCCCCTTAGTACGAAGAATTTTTTCTTCGTAGTCTTGAGCTTCCTCAGATGACCGGATCTTATCACCGGACCGCTCGACGGTGACACCGGGCTCCTACCCGAAGACATCCCGACCGAGGATCGAGGATTGCGAATTGAGGTTAGGAACTGCGTTCTTGACGATGTACGAAGAACGCGGGGGCGATTACGAACAGCACCATTTAAACAGACACGCAAATATATACATTCCACGCATATGCGAGCTGCGATATATTTTGATAGATTTTTTTTGTTCACATGCCTGCGACGGTTGAAAGAAGAATAAGAAAAAAAAACCGCGCCCGTATTATCGCGAATTGTTGTCGAACGTGAGAGAGAGAGAGACGGAAATAAGAGTGACACACACGCACACGGGAATATTAATCCCTCGATTTTAAGACAAAAAAAAATTGTTTATTCCGATCGAAACCTCCGAATGTAGTTAGATTCTGCGAGGCAGGATTTATTGTGTGTTAGACCACCGTACGTGTGTGAAGCGTACAATACGCGCAGGTGGGTGGGTGGTTGAACTCGCAATCGCGGGACTTGCGTAAAATGCTTTGACGAGTAAATAGGCTACTGCCAAGGGCAGGGTAATTTTTCATGCGCAATACGATTTAGGTAGTAGGCGATACCGAAAACACGTAGTGTATCGGTTCAATTAAAGGCATTTCCTGTTGTTCGTATTACCACAAACATTGTCTATTATTCATCGTTCGAAGTTTTGAGCAAAAAGAGAAAGAAAATAAAAATCGAATAAATAAATAATGATAAATCGCAATTTTTCTTTTCACCACAGATTCTAAACACGAACGATATTTTTTATTCTTTTAATAATAAAGTTTGATGAGGAGAAAAAAAAATCGCATACACTCACTAACCACACACTTTTCGACAGGTATTATATTACGGTTTATCCGTATTAAAATATGCATAGATTGGTCACATCTGCCGAGGTAAAAATGTGACCAGTGCTGCGGAAATCCCTTATTTGGAGCGAATTGAAATTCGCAAAAGCGTAAAACATAGTTTATCAAACAATTAATAGATCAATGATTTACCACGGTTTATTTAAATATTAAAAAAAAAAACTACGCGTCACCCGTCACAGTTGCACACAGAGATTAGTTTTAATTACAAATCCTAGGCAATAAAATAGGCGTTCGTATCCATCTTGGAAAGGTCATGTGTATGGTAAGCTCCGCAGTTGTAAACATACTCGCTAAGCGGCACCACTCCGCACTCCGCACTCGGCGTACGGCGGCGCGACTCGATACGCGATACGCCACATGGGCCTCGCCGCGCTTAGCGGCGCTTCGCTCAACACCCACCGAACTTAAACTTATGTTTTATGAATTGTCGCTATCGTTTGTGCGTATCGTCGTCCCTGCCCAGCGATTTTTTTTTTTTGTTGTTGGGAAATTAAAGTTGACGATATATAGTTTCATTGATTTATTTATCGTTATAGTCAAGAAATGAGATATAATTTTTTTCTCTCTTAATCTTATACAAAGTACATAATACTTATTGATAATATTTTTTATTTATAGAAAAGTAATGAATGTATTAATCAAACATTTGCTTTTTGTTCAACAAAAACAGGTATAGATAAACAGTCAACGTTCCATAGACTATATTAGATAATAATATCACTGTTATTATTTCCTTATCCCTACGACAAAATTATATTTCTTCATTAATATTGTAAATAGTAATACTGTAGTAACCGGATCATAATGAAATTGATGAGTAATCAATGTTTAAAAAAGAAAAAAATTTTAAACAAATAGATTTTTATCTTTTGTGGACGGACTTTTGTGCAGGAACTTCCAACTGATATATTATTCTATTCTATGATTAAGAAATAGGTAGAATGTGAACACTATTTGTGGTTTCTTATCAAGTTACAAAAATAATTTTCCCGTATTTAGGCGTTCTCAATAGATTGAATAATATTTTTAATGGAAATGTTTAAATGATAATACTGAAAACGATGCGGAAATCTTAGCGCCTATTTTTCATTGACTAACTAACTGAAATTATTGCTGCTTTAGAATACTAAGAAAAGTACTATCTACCATTAACTTAATTTAAACTAATGTAACATAACATAACAGAACATAACTCGACAGTATGTTGGATAGATATAAAAATAGATTTGGAATGTGAATAACAAAATAAAAGAACCGAGGACAGTTTAGACTTTTTCACGTATTAGCATAGGGAAAATAAATAACCGAATCTTAAAGCAAAGGATCACTGGATTAGAGTTTGATTGTAAGACGGAAAAAAAAATGGTATAGAAAGAATAGATTCAGCGAAGAACTGAATTGCTGTTTTCTATTTTTTTTTCTTTCTTTTTGAAAATCAAGAACCTAGAATCCGAAATAATCTCTAGTTATATTTACTATGCAAATTCGAGATTTAGTGATTAAAATAATGATTAAACTAAGGAATTCAGATGAAGTAATATGAGAGAAAAATTAGGACTAATTTAGCCAGAAGTGCTGTTTAAAAAATAATATCTTAATTGACCGTGTCACTAGAAAGATCCAACTCTAAAAGACTTCAGCGGTTTCAATTGTTATCAAAACAAAAGTATAGGTCAAGAAAAGTTTTACAGAAAGTATAGTTTGTCCGCCAACGAGTTGTGGGGTTCCATTTGCACGCTTTCCCCCACAAGGAATGCAAGCTTGTGCGCGTACTGACAGGGAGCTGGTACCCTGACGGTTCCAGGCCAGTTGTAGTACAAATGACAAAGCTTGTACGTCAGTCTCTGGAGTTGATCGGTGTTCAATTCAGCCTTGTCGTGAATGACCAAGTAGTGAGTCGGTGAGACTGTACCTTGGCGAACGTTCTGACTGACCAAGAAGAAGTCGTAATAGTCCCGCCGGGTGATCGTGTGATCCACGATGGTTCCTGGGGCGGGATTATCGATTCGCCGACCCTGTAAATTCGGATAAGAATAGAATTCAATATCAAAAATCATTTTTTTTTTTCGTTTTAGTAAAACTAGGCGGCGCGATTGATTAATTAATTTTTGCAATGTTCATTGATTGTAAAAAAAAAAGCAATTTAGAGTAAAACTCACGTTCTGCTGGAATATCCTGGTGTTTATACGTTTTTGAACTACGACGACACTGAGGCGTGGTTGATAATCCGGAGCAATAGACGTGAAGGATTCCTCCAACTGTTTCACTTCAAAGTTTTTAACAACTTCGAGTTGTCCGTCGCCGACACCGTCTCTGTATATGATTATACGGTTGGGGAAGCGGTTGTTCACCTGAAAAAGAAGGGACATTTGTACAATATGAATTGCATCAATTGATGAGAACTGTGAAATATATCCATATTCTGAAGATTTTAAATATTGATAGTAGATACCTTGTAGTAAGCTCTCAATGCCGAGACAAGACAGACTTTCAAAGAGTCTATCAATTCCTGGTTCGGTCTGTGCAGACAGACTTTGCTGAACCAGCGTGTGAAAGGCTTGTCAAGACTGGCTACGAAGCCAGCTACACTGCCATGCTTGCTTTGCCCTGCTCCTGCGTGATGGACATCGATTCCACAAACCATGCAGTTGTCCTGTTTGACCATTGAAATGATAATCGAGATTAGAGTTGAATAGAAAACGATACGACCACTCACTAAAATTTACGTACCAAGGGGGTCTGTAAGGCCCACAAAGTCCCACCGAGCTTGCAATTTATTTGCAAAGCAATTTTTTGTGTGACCGATTTGATCTTTTCCGGTTTGCTCAGGGTGCGACCGATGATTACCTGAGATGCGATCGGCATTTCGACGCAGCACAGTCTAAACGATAATAATATGTTTATAAATTAGGTTTTATAGTAATAGCGAATGTGTGACTCACTTCTTCACAGCAGCGTAACGATCGTTACGATTAGTCGGAAAGATGACGACCATCAATTCCATCAGAGGAGATATATTGTCCCTCAATATCTTCAAGAAAGTTTCAGTTCGATCATCTCTCAGTTCGATAAGTTTTCCCGCAGCAACGCGCATTCCCATAGACTCCGAAGCTTTGCAGAGGATATTGTGGAAGTCATCCGCGACTCTGGAATCTCTCTTGCAGTACAGGAGACACCAATTCTTCAAGCCGGGCTGAAGCAGACAAAGAATATTTAAATTTATTGATTCTTAATTTCTACATTTTCGTCAAATTTACTGACAATAAAAATTCAAACTCACAGTACTCAGCATCGGCATGCGGCAGACTACGTTGTTCCAATCTGCATTCTGGTTTGCCTTAGCAGGAAAAGTTTCCTTATTCCCAAACAGAATTGTTTCTGGATCTAATCTTCTGCCCTTGAGAGCAACGACCTTGTCTTCCAAGGACAGTCCCCAGTTAGCCAACAATTTGCAAGCAACGTCGTTCTTCTGTACTTCTTCGACGAAACGATGAGCAACTTTGACTCTATGCTCAGGCGTGATTCTAGTTATAGTCGCAACGTCCTTCATGATTTTGAAGTCTTGCCTCATGGATTCGGTCAATCCAGACATATAGCACAACTCGGGTATCAGATTGATCAGTTGTTCGTATTGCTGGATAAGAAAAAAGAATGTTTATAGTTTTTACATGCCAATGATCAAACGGCAAAGAAATAATGCGAGGCTTACCTCGCCACTAGAATTCTTCATTTTGGCCCGATGTATCAAAAGCGGCTGTTGTTTGTCCTTTATTTCAAGGTTCCAATGACTCTTATAGTAATCTACGAGAGTGAGTTTCTTCTCGGGTTCTTTCTTCAATGTAAACTCTTTCAGCGGATTTTCATTCCACGATATGTCATCTATACGATAAACTTTGTTGTTATACCGAGTCAGAACAGACACTCCCATCAGTTCTTTGGTAACTGCGTCTCTGCCTTTGCCACTCCCTCCTTGTCTTTGATAAACGTCGTTGCTGAAGTGAGAAGAATAGATACATAAATATCGCAAATCCACCATAGATGATCGATCGAGCTCTACTCACATGAGATCGCGCACCGTCTCCGTGCGCAAAACTCTGTGCGTGCTCTGAAGACAGAGTTGAAGTCCGCCCTCGTACTCGTCGATGGCGGTAACGTATCCGGGCCAAAGTTCCAGCCTGTGTTGCGGCACGGACTCCGCTGCGTTTGCATTGAAGTGCTGCCTTCCGATTTGTACCAAGTTCAACGCGTACATTATACGACGTAGCAAGACGTTGTACAGCGTTACAACTTCCCCTAATTTACGTTGCCTCCTGAAGATTACTGACAAAGTAACGGTTGTACCGTCCATCGGATGTTGTGACTCCAGTTCCGTTCTCTGAAGGGTTTTGAAAATATTGTTGATTAATTCAATTTTGAATAAATTAAGAATGATCACAATCTGGAATCGATTTAATATATAATTTAATGTTCCGGGATCGTTGCCAGCAAAGTACAATAAACTTACAGGCTTTCCCAACGGATGTGGTAGATACAAAGTCACGCCATCGAATGTTCGAGCGTCGCCAAGGGCGACTGAATGCTGGGCAAGTAGCTTGGATCTCAACGGACGCGAGTCTAGATCAGGAGAGAACTTGACTTCGTACTCAAAAACTCCTCTGCCTTGTTGAACACTCAGACGAATGTAATTGGCATGCAATTGAACCCTGGAAATAGGTGAATGAGTGCGAATGTAACATAGTTTCCTTTGAAGTATCCATAATTTCTTGGCACACTTACGGTGCCCCAGCTGCGCCGGAACGAGAAACGGGTTCAGAGCAAGAAACAGATTCGGTAATCTGTAAGCTGGCCATAGGACTTGTAACTTTTTGTCCAGAGTCACCGGCTGGTCCGGGAACAGGGGCAGGAGCAGGAGCAGGCTGAGATGAAGGTTGAGACGACGGTCCCGGAGATCTGTTGGAGAATCAGCAAAAATTCGTTCAACAAACATGAGAAAATATTTGCAAGGGAAAGCAATGTCGTAGTAGGATGAAAATGATCATCTCGACTCACACTGATGGTTTCTTCATCATGCCAAGGAGGGAAGCTCTCCCACGACTCTGGCCCGATTCTGCCGAGACGCTAGCTTGTGAGGAACTTGAGACTGATTGTTCCGGCGGCTTTTTAGCCATTCCTAAAAGCGCGGCTCTACCGCGTCCTAAACTTGGAACGGAAGTATCTGGACTTGGCGCGATACTGGGCGTTACACTTGGAGGCGCGCTCGGCGCCTCTGTCTTCTCATTTCGTTTCTTCAACATGTCCAGAAGAGAGCCTCTGCCCATTGAACCACCGCGGCCGACTGGCATCTTAGAACGATCGTCAGCCATATCTGCATCATTGCAATAATAAATTAAATCTTCTGAAATCAGAATCTCAAATTTCCTGAGAATTTCAGGTTTTTAGAAACAATTTTACAGTTTTTTCTAAGGTATATCGGAAATATGACTCGGAGAAGGAAGGAATTCGTTCATAGAAGTAAATTATGAAATTCTTTCAAATTTTGTACTTATGCTTTTTATGCATCCCGTTTAATAGAAAGTGAAAAATTCCCCGAGAATTCAAGGAGTTCCAGGTTTTTCGAGGATATAGAAATCCTGAAATTTTAATGCATCAATCATGAATTCTTTCAGCGTGCGTGTGTTATCTGTGATTCCATGGCTATATCCTTGTCGCGTTTCTGGCCGATCACTAGAACTCTGGATATTCACCAGCTGGGCCGATCAATTATGTCTGTACCAAACTAAGGCGCACCACCGTGATGCTTCACAAATTAATCAAAGTTTGAAGAGGACGATGTATCGTCGTTGCAACATTGCATGTATTGAAAAATGTGTAAATAAAAGTTGTTGATCTGATATAAAAACATTTTAAATAAATATACGATTAAACAAATAATGAATATATAATTTTTTTGAACATTTTGATTGTTTTTTTAAATATATTTTTGTAGATTTACAAAATGAATGAAAAAAAATGTCCTTAATTTTTTCAATCTAGATACTAGCTTATGCTATCAACAAAGAAAGGTGCAAGCTTGGATGATCTCGAATTTTTCTAGTTCCACGTGCCTCACACGCGATCGTGAAAATTTTATTTTTACAAATTACGCTATTGAAAATAGCGAAAACGCAATATTTTTATTGTTAGAGGATTAAGAAACTCAACAACGAGGTTCTAAGATGAGGTGAAAACCTGATAATTGCTAACGATCTATTATTAACCAAATTTTCAAGGTCAATTCTTGACCGGGGCACGTGGCCCGCTAACGTTAATTCTCTCATTCCGCCCGGTTAAACGAAAGAATTCATAGTTAAAATCGACTACTTACTTGCTTTGAGACTTTCACGACCTCGTAGACATTAAATAATTGTTCAAACAAATGTTAATTTTAACGTAATCCTTCCCGAAACCTCAATAAACTTTCCAGCAACACGTTTTCGAAGTTCCAACCGTCCTTCCGCATGCACGGATGTAGCGCTGGCTAATGTCCTCTTCCCCCAACGAAAACAAAGGAACGCCGCGTGCCGGCAGTGTTTTGGTATTTGAGACGAACGGGGCGAGAGGAGGCACGAAGAAAACAAACCCAGTCGGTAACAACGGACTCTGTTAGACCCATGGAACATTCACCCTGCGCAGCTACACGAGGCTCGACTCGCCGCGACGCGCAGTTGGTTTAAATCGGTTGAAACACGTGGTTTAGCGAACATATTCAAGTGCCTTTAGCCGATGTTTATTTCGAAACTGTATTTACGAAGAGACACTGTACCGACAATGAGTATAAGAGTGCGTAAAATCTGATGCGACGCGTAGTATCACTTTTGAGCAAACTTCGATACCTTCACATGTTCCTTACAATGTAATTTTGTCGGCATGGCAACTACGTATCGAGAAATCTCGCGGCTTCTTTGTTTCAACAAAAGTTCGTTGGGAATATCCGAATCAAGACTCGGTTGAGTCTGGTGCCAAGTACAAATCAATTTATCAATCTCACTTACCTTTATTATTGAGGACTGCTAAGGCGATCTGACAACGTGATGATCACTGCGACGAAGTTCTCGGTGCTTGCGAACTCGTCGAAGCCTCTACCCCAGCCTCTACGTTCCGTGTCGGAGTGGCAGAGACAAAGGTGCTGCACAGTGAAGGTGGGACGTCGTCTCGAGATGTAATAACTGGAATGAGTCGAATCTGAGATGTTTAACTCTTCGATACTGTTCGGAGAATCGTTAGAACTGTACAAGACAGAAACTGAAGCCGATCACGCTGCGGGGACCCGACATGTATACGAACGAAAAAAACGTTTATTATTTCAAGAAGCCTTCGTGAAGTGATCGCTGTGATATGAGGTATTGCAACTCGAACTTGAAGACGAGGTTATAAAAATCTAGTCAAACCTGTGCTGGATTTTATTTCGCTTTCGGATCTGAATCTACGACTTGTCTGTCTCGTTCTGTGTCTAACACCATACTGACGAGTGACGAGTGACGCGACAGCCGGCAGAACAGTTGAAGAACCCTTTCGGCACTTCTTCCGTCGTGTTTCTACACTTCCCCCAACTGCGGCCCACTTCACGTCATACTTACACGTGAGAATTGCGATGTCCAGCCACATCCAGCGATCGAATATCACTGACGCTTCATGAAGCCATGAGCCAGTCAGCGAGTATAAGGATCTTCTCGCCGTGTTTAGCCACTACCCGCTACTATGTTTGCTGTTTGTTATATCTTATTATAGGTATCTGCGACTTTGGTATTATGCATTGTGCGATGAAGCGAGGGTCTATAAGCTGTACACAAACAAACTCTACTTCAAATATTTATGAATAGAATGACGGCGAGGGGGAAATAACTCGTTGAAATAACGTGTCAACGATAGCTCGTGAAATATTGCGAAATAACCGAAGAAATCCGCGAAAATAACTGAAATAACGAGGAAATAGATGAAATAATTAGAAATAAAGGGGAAATGAATGAAATGATCACAAATAAATTAAATAATAAGAATTGACTGATAAATTTAGATAAAAATTCCTTTTTCTGATTCGACGTGATGATTCTTTCTATTGAAAGAGCGATATCAATAATAATACTGTCCACCACATTATAGTAAATCATTTATTACTACTTTTGTAGTCGTGCAACTGTGGAATTCGCAGTGGGGAAAAAAAATAACTTGTATTAAATTAAATGACGTGGAATGAAATAAATATTCTGGAATAAAGAAAGAATGAGGTTGAATTCAATGCATTAGTTCAAAATTGAAAAAAAAAACATAAAAATGCAATGAAGTAATGTCAAAAAAAAATTGTCCACTTGGACTGAGCGCCCGGTCACCCCAATTATTAACAACAAATGCAACAACAACAATGTCAAATAAAAAAATGATGAAAAATAAAAGAAGTCAATACTGAGATCAATCCATAAAAATAAATTGAAACAAAAGATGTAATTTGAAATAAAAAGTAAATTCGGAATAAAAAAAAAATTGAAATAAAATAAATAATTTGAAACAAAAACATGAGGTTGAAATAGATGAAATAAGTTGTAATAAAAAAAAGCGGTTGAATTGAATGAAATTATATATCAGCGTTTATTCAAGTATTCAAGTATAAGAGTCAGAGTGCTGAGGGGGATGTAATTCTCAAGAGAGTTATTACAGAAGTAAGTCCAGCTAATTCAGTCAAGACTGAAGAAGCTGGGGGAAGGGTGAGGGGAAGTGCATAAGACTCACCTAGCTATCCCACGGTACGCGAAGTATCGAGTGATGCACCGTCAGGCTTATGCGAAAGGAGTAAGATAGCGGGGTGCAGATATTCTAAGATCTAGTTAACCAAGTCTAAGTCCAAGCGTGTGTGTGTGTGTGTGTGTGTGTGTGTGTGTGTGTGAGCGGGTGTGTGAGGGTAGGCGTCGTATGGACCGTGGGACCAGACGTGACAAAGGAATTTGAAATAAAACAAATAATCTGGAATAAAAAAAATAATTTGAAATAAAAGAAATAATTTGAGATTCAAAAAAATTATTTCGAAATAAAAGAAATGAGGTTCAAATAGATGAAATAATGTGGAATGAAATTTAAAAAATTATTGAAATGAAGGATATAATTTGAAATTAAAAAAATAATCTGAAATAAAAAAAATATTTTGAAATTAATGAAATAATTTGAATTATTTCACTAAAAGAAATAATGTGTCAATTAAATCTCGAGTTATTTCCCCCTCGAATGACGGTGGGATTATTTGCCATTTGGTCGATGGCTGGTTGTGAGGTCAATTTCTTTGGCAATCGTAACTGGTAATGAGACTGGGTGGTATGTGAGACCTCCTAGAATGAGCTTAGAGTGCCGTGATTCAATTTTTATGATTACTTCGTCTCATTGTCAGAATATTCCAACTCATTTATGATTCGATTTTTTTTCTAATTGGCGCGTCGTCGGCGTTTATGTATAAAATGATTAAAAGCGCTTCAAATGAATAATTTATCCAGAAAATAACTCAATCAGCAGTCGCACTGATTACGATACCATGAAGTAGAAAATGGACTCAGTCCATGAAACACATGCGACATGAGAAAAGAATGAAAAATCATCTCCGCTACAGAGACAGAATTCGGCAGTACTACTCAGTCACGGTATTTCTCAGTATCCCAAACGATAATTAAGTAACAGGCTCTAATACATTTAGATAATCAAAATCGGTACGATAACACGAGGATCAAATGCCTCTGAGCGAGACCTCACGGCCCAATTACAGTCTCAAAGAAACGTACTCGATACGATAATTACTGAGAAATCTTGTGGCTTTACAATAGAAAGTACAGGCCTTACCTTGAGATGATTTTCAGAACGAAATCGGCAAGTATTAACACGTACTATTTGAAATAAACTATTACTAATAGCGATACGAGACGGTACGATATCGAGTTCTCGAAGCGGTAGACAACCAACACGTGCAGTGCGGATGACGGCTGAACGTAGAAGAGAGCGTCGAGCGAATCTTGAGGGTTTCCCGACGATTTGGCTAGACACGGCGACACCGCAACTTAGTTTCCATCCTCTTTCCTCAAATTTTCGATTGGCGCAATTGACTCGCACCATAATTTGGGCAGTCCTAAGGTGTTCTGACGTCACACTCGGCGGTAGTGGCTCCGGGTGCACATCGAAGTGGAATTGCGATTTACATGATATATTTTATAGGAAAAGAAACAACAAAAGAAATTAGCCTAGATATCCTACTTAAAATTAAGAAAGCTCTTCCTGGAGGTCACCGCCATCCGCACACGTCCATGATTCCGCAGTTTTAAGCAAGCTCGGGTTGCTCTGTGTTACCCAGTGACGGGTACCACGTCACAGCGCATGCGCGGACTCGCCCGGAGTGCAATAATGACCACTTTTAACTCCTAGGACTTAAAATACGTTAACTGCGTATGCGCATTCGCACACTCACTTCCACTGTCGTAGAAACGACTACTTTGTCTACCGAAAACACGTACTAGGAGGGGGTTCACCTTGTACGTAAACCCTAAATTCTCTCAAAAAGCGGACGTATTTGTTGAATGTCCTGATGGTGAGTTCGAGATGCTGGACTCCATTAAAAATCTGTATTCATTCATGAAACTATTTAAATTTGTACCCAAGTAGTTATGTAAAAAACGGAAACTCGCGTTCTGAATGGCATTCCGATAAAACTTGAGTTGGGTGATAAGCGTTTATAACAACTCGTGTAATCTCTACGGTCATTGATAAAAACGGAATCCTGCGACTTGTGCGAGTATACGAGGATGAATACCTAACGCATACATGTGTCTCGAAGTCATCGACAGCCAGGGGATATATGCAAACAAAGATTTACACTTCATTGATTTGTATTGTTGATCTTAGCTATGAAACAGCTGTTATATCGAACCTTTCATTTTACACGAGTATAATATTATGTATTTGTAATTACCTATAGGTTCCTATAGATTATAGAAGGTTTCTATACAGTATACACAATAATATACAATAGCTCGATTGTGTGCCTTCTTGGAAGTTGTTCCAGCTGTTCTGCACGTTATGTTGACATTTTCGGAATTCCCGCACGTCAAGAAAATGGAAAAGTAAACATTGTTATAAAAGTAAAACATCAACAAAAATACTTTTTTTTAATGTTCGTTACCTTAGAACTCCGTCATTTTTAATTATTATTAAATAAAAACATTCCACATTTATGTCAATGACAACATGTATTCTCAGATATTCCGCTTTGTGTATATATTTCACAGAAATCGGTGAATAAGTTGTGGTGATACCGTCAAAGGCAAGGGGGGATCCACTCGTGAAATAGTTGAGACAGTCATCTCATGAAATATCTATGGAATGCCATGAAATACCCACGATATACGCATGAAATGCCTATGAAATGGTTGTGAAATGTGAAATGGTTGGGCATCACATTTTTAAGTGGTTACCCCCTCGATCAAAGGTGGAAATTCGATTGACTTGATAGTATACCTAATTAGATATTTAATAATTACCTTATCTACCTTACTTACCTTACTTTTTTTTTTACTGTTTGAACTATTTTGTATCGTTAGTTTAATAAACAGGAAAAAACCACTAATTTTCACGGTCAAAAATTACATGAATTAAAACTCAATATATTTATGGTGTATAAAATATGTATTTACAATTATTTTGTATAGAAATGATCATAATTATCTGTCAATTTTCTAAATCTCTATAAACTAGAGTTCAAACAACTTGAACAAGAGTATACATAAATTAATTCAATGATTAACCTAATTAATTATTTTTCTTTAAATAAAATTACAACAAAAAGATCATACTTTCAATCTTCGCATAGCTTAGACTCTGGTGGTTGATTATGATTGATGTATAAGAACACAAAAATATTCCACGTAATACATCTAAATAAGTAAATATATATATTCAACCCAGTTTACGCTCCTTGGTATGTACCAAATAGTACTGACTGGTCGTCAATAATTGAAATTGATTAAGATTATTTCATTCACTAACTTCATAACATTATAAAAGCATTATTAAATAGTTACACAAAAAAAATATCCGTCAAAATGGACGATTATAACACGAAAGAATTATAGTAGCGGTTCGAACGTGAACCGAATTTTCATTAAAAGAAAAAGAAACAATTACGGTATGAACAATTAGAACACTGTGTTTCAGCTTTGAACAGACCACACAGAAAAGTCATTGTAAATATAAAAAGATTCATTCAGAAAACTAAATTAACTACCCTACAGTTTTTACTATGGTTTAACTAAATACCGAGAATCTGAAATTGATCGACTTTCGGAAAACCACGATCGAGTCACTTAATATTTATGAGCAAATTAATTACTCTAGTCGTATCTTCTATTCGCTCATCGAATGATTGAAAGTAAAGAAGAACAATAATAGTTAAAATAACCCTAACAAAAGTTATAATTATTTGTAAGAAATCACGTTTCAACCGTCTGAGATCGTAAAGATCTAAGAAAATCAGTTCAGGTTTTCGATACAGAATATGTGATTTTTCTTCTAACTACATGCAGGCGTCGAGAACGTGTGAGTCTTGTGAGCCTGATTTTAATCAAGAACGAGACATGCACACTGGAAGAATGTATCAAAAATTGACAAACTCTACAGGTAGTACAGTTTGGTGGATAGGGATGGATCGGGCTCCATCTTAACACTTTGTCCCACCAGGAAGGCAAGCCTGTGCGCGTACTGGCATGGAGCCGGTACCCTGATAGTCCCAGCCCAGTTGTAATACAAATGACACAGCTGGTAGGTCAGTCGTTGAAGTTGATCGGGCGATAACTCGGCCTTATCATGAACGACCAAGTAATGAGTCGGTGAGACGGTACCTTGACGAACGTTCTGACTGATCAAGAAAAAGTCGTAATAGTCCCGGCGCGTGATAGTATGATCCACGATTGTTCCTGGCGCAGGATTATCCACACGACCTCCCTGTAATTTCATTAAGTATTGAATCTCCCGTTCTGTAACATAAACGGCGAGGAAATAATTCAAAGCTAAACTCACGCGTAGCCGGAATATCCTGGTGTTTATACGTTTTTGAACAATTACAACGCTGAGCCGAGGCTGATAGTCAGGGGCAATCAAAGAAAACGCTGACTCCATCTGCTGGATCTCGTAGTCCATCACTGATTTCAGCTGCCCATCGCCAACGCCATCTCTGTAGATGACGATGCGATCAGGAAAGCGATTGTTCACCTGGGCAGAAGGAAACATATTATATACAATCAATCAAAACTCTGTCGATGAAGATTATCCATATTCTCTAAAAATCATTCTGACGTTGAGAATATATCGAATATCGATGAGTAAATTACTTACCTTCTGGTAAGTTTTCAACGCCGAAAGAAAGCAGACTTTTAAAGCGTCGATCAGTTCCTGTTTCGGTCTGTTCAGACAGACTTTGCTGTACCAACGAGTAAAAGACTGGTTCAGACTGGCTACAAAGCCTGCGACACTGCCGTGCTGTTTTGGCCCACCTCCTGCGTGATGGACATCGATTCCACAAACCATACAGTTGTTCTGTTTCAACGAGAAAATTACAATCATTCATATCAGAGTTCAAGAAACAGTTTTGTGACTGTGAGCAGAACAGTGGGTAAAAAATCATCGTACCACCGGCATTTTCAAAGCCCACAACGTTCCACCAAGTTTGCAATTTATTTGCAAGGCAATTTTTTCCGTGATCGATTTCAGCCTGTCTGGTCGACTCAGCGTTCTTCCGATGATCACTTGGGATGGGATCGGCATTTCAACACAGCAGAGTCTGAAGAACAATAACGTGTTAATAAATTACTCGTAGTCAAAGTGACTGTTGGATGTTGGCTCGTTGGTGGCTTACTTCTTCACAGCCGCATAACGATCGTTACGATTAGTCGGAAAGATGATGACCATTATTTCCATTTCAGGTGATATATTGTTTCTTAACATTTTCAAGAAAGTCTCGGTTCTGTCGTCTCTCAGTTCAACAAAGTTAGGAGTAGAGATTCGCATTCCCATAGATTGACCAACCCGTTCGAGCGTACATTGAAAATCTTCTGCGATTCGATAGTCTTGTTTGCAGTATAACAGGCACCAATTGGTCAAGTTGGGCTGAAAAATCAGACAAAAAGGTTTTGAAATTTCGAACTATGAATCACGAGTCTAATACAAGTCCACGATTTTACAGCAGCGACGAGAAACTTACAGTACTCTGCACTGGCATACGAGAAACCCAGTTGCTCCACTCAGCATTCACATTTTTTTCAGCAGACAAGACTTTGCCATTCCCAAAACAAATTGCTTCTGGAGCTAGTCTCCGACCCTTGAGAGCAACGATCTCGTCTTCCAAGGACAAACCCCAGTTGGACAACAGTCCACTAGCAGCTTCGTTAGTTTTTATTTCCTCGACAAAGCGACGAGCCACTTCAACCCGATCTTGTGGTGTGATTCTTGTCACAGTTGCAACATCCTTCATCACTTTATAATCTTGTCTCATGGATTCGGTCAACCCAGACAAGTAGCACAGCTCGGGAATCAGATAGATTTGCTCCTCGTATTGCTGAATAGAAGAAAAGGTTTCAGTATCAACGTGTTGAGTGTTTGAAAACATGATGGAACAAATTGTCCTTTGCTTACTTCGCCACTAGAGCGTTTTTTTGTGTCTATGTGTATCAGCAGCGGTTGTTCCTTGTCTTTGATTTCGATGTTCCAATGACTTTTGTAGTACTGAACAAGGCTTATCTTTCTCGATGGATCTTTCTGCAGATAAAATTCGTGGAGTGGATTCTCATTCCAATCTATATCGTTGATTCTATATATCTTGTTATTGTACCGAGTCAGCACCGACACTCCCAATAGTTCGTTGATAACTGTGTCTTGGTACTGACCTCGAGCTCCTTGTCTTTGGGCCACTTCATACCTAAAGGGGACAAAATAGAGAATTTAATATTGAAAATGCTCCAAGTTAATCGCACGACCCTACTTACATGAGATCTCTAACTGTCTGTGTTCGTAAAACTCTGTGAGTGCTTTCGAGGCATAGTTGTAGCCCTCCCTCGTACTCGTCGATGGCCGTGACAAAGCCGGGCCAAAGTTCCAGCTTGTGTTGTGGCACGGCAGTGGCTGCATTTGGATTGAAATGCTGTCTCCCAATTTGCACCAAATTCAAAGCGTGCATTATACGACGGAACAAAACGTTGTACAGGTACACAACTTCCCCCAATCTACGTTGCTTCTTGAAAATTATAGACAAGCGAATGGTCGAACCGTCACTTGGGTGGTTCGACTGCAATTGGGTTATCTGAAAGGAGACGTTCTTCGTTCAGTACTCAGCAGATTTACAACAGGCGACTCCGAAGACAAGATACTCACTGGCTTCGGCAAAGACTGTGGTAAGAACAAAGTCGCACCATCGAATACTCTAGCACCACCTTGACAAATAGCGACAGAATGTTGTGCCAGGAGTTTACTTCGTAAAGGACGTGAGTCAATGTCGGGAGAGAATTTTACTTCGTACTCGAAGACTCCTCTGCCTTGTTTAACATTCAGGCGAATGTAATTGGCCTGTAATTGAACCCTGGAAACAAATGAAAAAATAAGACCCATTGAAATTAAAAAATAAGTGTACGCAATCGCAAAAGGTCTTATTTGGCAAAAAATCACAATATTCTCCAGTAATTTTTGTGAAGTAATAAATTTGTTTTAATTCAATTTATAACTTGCTTAATGAATGTCTGAAACGTAGAGATTTACAATAATGTCGTTCTGAAGTTCTGAAGGTCGGTGCAAAACTCGTAATTATGTGGGTATCGAAAAATTTCGTGTCGACATTGAAGATTTTTTTTTGTGAAATAAATATTCCAAGTGGCTAGAAAAATAGATTCAACAATGCAGTTCGTTCATCAAAGTTAGTCAGTTAAGTCATAGATTCAGACAAGTATGACTTTTTGCTTGGATGCTAAAAACTTCAAAATTTCAATAGATCTTCGCGTTTCGGATGTTTTTGAAGTGAATTGAGCAAAAAAATAATGTCTTACGACTTTTTGTTTTTTCGCTTGGATTGCCAATGGAGAAAATTCGTATTTTTTTCAGTACCATTGGTGCAAAAGTGTTGAAATTGCGTTAATAAGTTGATTCTATCACATCAGCATCGAAAATCTTCGATCATAAGACTAATTTACAAATTTTCGGGTACATGTTCATGACTCAAAATTCCAATAGCTTTTCGTGTTTTGGATGTTGTCAATTGTATGTATGCAATTAGTCAGCATACTTTTTTTTCTTCAACTCAGTAACAAAAGGTCTTATCTGCAAGTACATGCGACCTTCTGCTATCAGTTGACCTGGCGGCTTTTGAATTTCTTTGTCTAAATCCAAAGTGATAAAAAATTATACGACAACTCAAGTTTCTTTACATTTTTGGCACACTTGTGACTCAAGTGTGTCTAGACTTACAGTGTTCCTCTTTCGCCGGAACGAGAAACAGGCTCTGAATGAGTAGCCGTTCCGTTAGTCAGTGAGCTACCTGCTTGGATGATACCATTCTGAGACGAGTGAGGAAGACGGACCTGACTAAAACCAGGTGGAGGTGAGACTTGAGACGACGACCCTGGAGACCTGATACAAAATTTGAAAAAAAAAACATATTTTAATAAAATGACTGCAAAATTTTATGAGACTGATAAAATCATTTCAGACTTACGGATTCATTCCTTTGACCATATCGAGGAGCGCTGCTCTCCCGCGGCTCGTGACAGTAGAAGAAGGTCCATTGGTCGAATTTGTGGTCGATTGCTCCGACGGATTTCTGATCTGGTCTAATAGAGACGCTCGACCACGGCCCAAACTCGGCGCTGAAGATCCCACACTTGGCGTTGGACTTGGTGTTGGTCTAGAAAGGACCTTGGAAGCCTCGGTCATGTTCCGTTTCATCATATCCATAAGGGAACCTCTGCCAATTGGAACTGGACGCCCAATTGGCACCTTCACAGGACCCTCAGCCATTTCTGAATAATTTTAATGTTTATTGATAGAAATTGTTCATCAGATGAAAAACATTAACTAAACGACATTGTAGTTTTGTTTATTTTAAACGCAACGCCGTTGTCAAGATGACGGAGTTGACGAAATCAGTTCAGTGACTGCTAGATTCGTTGCTCTGTATAAAAAACTGAAGGGAATCCCGTAAGAAAATAAAACTTGCGCTTAAATTTTGAGGTTAACCTGTTGCGTTAATCTGGATTTATCGAGTGTTTATCATCCTTTGATGTTCGCCTCACAATAGTGTCATTGGAAAGGTCATAAGGATATAACCGATAAAAAACAGAGAAAAGAGGAGCTACGTGAACGAAAAACATATTCAACCATGTTATCGTTTGACTTTTCGTTAATATACGACCATACCGAAAAACTCGGTTTCGTAGATTCTACTCACTTAACTCGATGTAGAACTTTAAAACGTGATTTAAATATACAGCGCGAATTGTATCCACATGTAGTTGAATAGTGTCAGCTGTCGCCTGCACCGACTATGGCGACTAGATGGAAGGAGACCCCCCCTCTACTCGTGGAGAAACATACTCGTTTTCTGCGCTCTGAGTGTGATAGAGGATGTGTTCCAAGGCTGGATTTTCATTGGCAGTATTTTGACGCGCGTCAAAACGCCGCAGCAGTGAAACGCCGCAGCAGCGAAATACTGCCAAGGAAAACGCTACTGCAGCGGCAGCAAAACGACGCGCGTCCAGCGCCTACGGTATGGTCACGTGATTTGTCAGAGGTTCTCGTTTGCTGAATTGACGTCTTACCTTGCACATTTATTTTCTCCCGCATCCCCTTTCACTTGTGGCTCTCGGTTGATGCCCGGCACGAATTTCACCGGTATATACACGCAAATGAGAACCTCTGACGAATCACGTGACCATACCGTAGGCGCTGGACGCGCGTCGTTTTGCTGCCGCTGCAGTAGCGTTTTCATTAGCAGTATTTCGCTGCTGCGGCGTTTCACTGCTGCGGCGTTTTGACGCGCGTCAAAATACCGCCAATGAAAATCCAGCCCAATTGGCAAGTGCAAGTGCGTCTAGCGCACTTGTGACGTCACAACCTTGCGTGTCCATATACGCGTTACTGTGCGTTAAAACGCAGGCGTTAGCGCGTCAAGCCAATCAGAAGCGTGGGGCAACACTTCTGATTGGCTTGACGCGCTAACGCGTGCGTTTTAACGCACGGTAATGCGTATATGGAAACTAAGGGTTAGGATAGGAGCGCTATGACGTCACAAGTGCGCTAGACGCACTTGCACTTGCCAATTAGAACACATCCATATACAGGGTGAATGTACAACGACTCGTTGATCTGAAGTTGGCTAGAATCGTGAAACAAGCTTTCAGATATTTCTGAACTAATTAAAGTGTCAGAATGCTCATTTTTCGATTCTAGCCAACTTCAGATCAACGAGTCGATAGGGATTCACCCTCTATAGGTATGAAGATTCCTCGACTTTCTTACCTCTAGTCTCCTGCACACAGCCGACCTGCGTTGAGATAATATGGCTGTATATGAACGAACTGTCGGTAACAACGAACTCTAAGATACCCGCAAGACGTATCTAGCCGCGATGCGCAGATCAAAAGACTCGGTAGCGTCTCGCGTATCATTTATTTCAAATCTACTCTGGCCGTGTTCCGAAATTCGCTGCTAGCGCTGAAAATCTTGCCAGAGAGAGACGGAGCTCACCAAAAATCCAGCTGTATGACAAAGACACAAGACTGATGACTTCGTGACAGTGCTGCCAGCTCGTTTCGGAACTCAGCCTCTGTTACCGAGGAAGAGAATATAGATTGTTTAGAGAGGATGGTTTTTCACCGAGTCTGACTGTACATATAATAATTATAGTATTTGCTTACAATATTTGCTACCCTTAAGTCACGGATAAAAATGATTTCGATTTTATACGGATTCTCTGAATTCTATGAAATAGTAATGATACTACAAACTCTTCGAAATGGTTTTTTTTTGTAAAGATTTTTTCTTCCGACAAGCAAAAACCGTCTTCATGGACGGAGTTCAATAAATTATCCAATATAATAGGTATTATGTTAGAAAATCGATATGTTATTATATTCGTGTTTTATAAAATGTTTAATTATTTCGCTTCCTTAACCAATCGCGATTTATAGTGTTTTAGGTTCAATCGTCGCCAAAATTGCATTTCAGCACTTAATTCATGAAACTGACAATTAATTCGTCAGCTATTTTGCAGTCGCGCTGCACCTCACTGTAAAGTCCATATGTAATAACATGTGATCAGCATGTTATCTAGTCCCGTGTTTGACCTTTGGCTGACGGATGAACGTTCCCTCATCACCCTATGGTGACCTTAATTTCGATCTTAAGCTGAACTCAACAAGAATCTATGATTGTTTTTAATAACTTTGATATTTTTAGAGAGAGAAAGAGTTTACTCAAATCGATCATATAGCGTTTTTGATCAGCAAAACGGTGCATAGTAGTCCGTATTTTGATTTTGTAAAGCTAACGCAGGCACTTAAACATCTTAACGGAGGATAATAATCGATGTCGATGTTCGATTGAGAAATAATGAACCATATGGTGAAGAGAAATCTGAAAATATTCGACTCTTGATTAAACGTAGGTTCTTTGGGTCACTGATCACGAATTTGCCGTTCAATTTCCGGATATTCGAATTGAATAATGAGGTTTTTAGCACAAAATAATTTGAAACTTCAAAGGTAGCCCGAATCAGCTTATGTTTTGTACCGATTCTTTCTACCTAACTTCAAAACTACTGCATTTCTCGAAGGGATTTTTTGTGGGATCGAAGCTGCGGCCACGATCGGTAGAAGCCACCTCCTATAGCAGGAGTATCTTACGTGACGGTTTTCAAATCTATACCACATGGACTCTTATGCCAGTTCCAAGAATCCCGTATATTGTGTATAACTGTATAGTATAATGTATTATGTATGTATGTAGAGTGTCCTGTTTTTTATTTTTATTTTTTCATTCCACCGGCCACCAGTCATAACTTTAGCAAGATATGGGACATATCTCCAAGTAAGACAACAGACCGATGCAAGATTTTCGGAAAATGCTGATTCTTGCGTCAGACCCGGACACGCCGTGTCTGCAGCTGCAGCCTGCATGCAAACTGCACTCATTTTGTGCTACTAAGGTAGGAGCGCGACACAAAATTGGGAATAGTAGCATGAAAAATTCCGTGAAAAATGGCAAAAATATGAGTTTAAAACTTTTGTACATTGCAGACTGGGAGTCTTGAAAGAATAAGAGCAACCTTGTGCTAGATGTTTTTTACATGGATCCTCAGGAACGCTCTGTAGGTGCAGCTGGTTGGGCACACTCCTTTATCTCGGCCTCAAAAACTCTATTGGCACAAGTAAAGAGTCTCTTTTCGCCCAGAAAAGAATGATAAACGTAGAAAAAAATAGAATTCCAGTAATACCTTATGTCAGGACTAAAAACAAAGTACATAATTCTAATCTATCACTCGGAATATTATCAATATGGACGTTATCGATCGAATCGACTCAGGTGAAGAAAGGACGATCTTATACTTCTTGTTTAACAACGTTTCGGCGAAGGTTTGTCGCCCTCATCAGAAAAAACTGTTCATTATGAAAAACGAGAAGGGTTACATAAGAATATGCTTCGGAAAGAGGAACTATATGATCAGTGTTACCGATAGAATACGTGAAATAAAAGAACGAAGTAAAATAATGCAGGAAGAAAATAAAAATCATGTGCTCACCTACAGAAACACTAACACCGTTCTTTTGTCAGGTATCCGGTTTGGCCGGATGTCCCAAACACTGACGCTGTGCGGTACACTGAATTCTTGACCCGATGGCACAGACACCACTTGTACCCACTTTGAAATTTCAATTTCGACTGAGCCTCTGCGGTTTGAGGCCTTATTGTTAGTGTAGGTATCGAAGGGTCAGAAGGGACCCTAGTAGTCGGTAGTAGGAGTAGAAGTAAGGGATCGCAGTTAGGGTTCCGGGTTTGTCCATAAAGATTCTTAGAAAAGACTAGGGTAGGATTTTACAGCGACCTGCAGTCTCGCATATGCGCTCAAACAATAGAATTCAAGTTCTTGAAAATCGAGTCCCAAAGGGAATTAACGAGAATTTTTAGTTTATGCTTGGTCTTGTCAAATGGATGTCGATCATTTAGTTAGAAATTTGAAACAATACCTTCAGACGTGGTTCACGGGCGACGAAGGCTGGCGCTTTGTTCGATTCTTCTTATAACCGGAGTCCCCAGCACCGTTGATGTTTTAAATCGTCGTGAATAAATTTTAGAAATTATATGTTGTATCAAAAATAAGAATCAATCCGTTGTTTTAATTCAACAGAGCGTGATGTAATCAACACATCAAGTACACCAAAGAATATACTTATAGAGACGTCTACGAAACGGAAGCTTTTCACTGACTGCCTTCGTTCAGTCTTCGAATCGCAGGGATTGTGCTGCGGCGTTGCTAGCAATCTGCAGCGTAACGATAATATTTATGTAAACATTCTGGGTCTTGTGGGCCTCTGCGCTGACTCACAATCAGCTGCAGGAAATGGTCACCGCTAAAGGGTCTTACAGAGTAGATAAAAATCCCTCTGAAATGTTTTTTCTCAACGTATTATATTTCTGTCGAATAGATACACCTCTGAAAAACTGTGCACGATCTCTCTATACATTTCTTTTAACTTGTAATTACCTAATAGACTGCAATTTTAAGTGATTGATGAAGAACAAAACGTCAATCTATGAAAAAATGGCTGCATTCGTTAGTATATCCATCTGAAAAAGCCTACAGATTATAAGTGAAATCGACTGTATAGTACTATATAGTATATATAGACTGTATAGTATAGTACAAGGCTGCATGAGCATTGAGTATATGAAAAATTATTATGAAAATTATGGCACCACAGAATAAGCTAGTTTCTCCTCGTACCATTTTTTTTGAGTTATTGCCTTAAAATTGCAAAAAATAATAGATATTTATGTGGCATGCGCAGAAAGTGACTGTTTATTCGGGAAGGTTTATGTTTTTCGTACGAGCCGTTGGTTTTACCTGGCGAGCCTTGTGAAGCAACGGCGAGTACTAAAAACATAACCTTGCTGAACAGTTACTTTCTGCGCGCGCCCCATACAATATTTTTTACGGAAAAGGCATTAATAATAAGTCACTTTGACGACAGTTGAGTTCCGCACGAACTGCGTATAGAGAGGGGGTAACCTGCGGTATAAAGACTTTATACCGCAACTTTGAACTTAGCGGTATAAAGTGCCACTTGCCGGAACGAAAACAGGCGTCGAAAAGTGACTTTTTAATGCCTGTGCCGGGGAAATGCTAGCTGATTTAAACATGGAATTTTCAAACCCTACTCAAGCTGCCAAAACACATTCGATTGATGTGAAATTGATATCGATTGATATTTCCGATATATATCTTCGGAATTCCATCTAGAATTGCGCTGTTGGTTCCTTTTCCGCGCTCGTGACGCGTAGGCTTTGCTATCAGTGAAAACAAGTGAAAACCGGGTACGGTCGGTAAAGAAGAGTAAAAAATGACTGTAGCATGCTCTGTTGCAACATAATATAGTGCCGATTCGACATTTGACGACCTTATCTACAAACATCACACAGTCACATTGTCTCACATTAGTATGAAAGAAGATATTATGTTACAATAGAAGGATTATTCACTCCGGAAATCGGTAGTACACTCTGGTTAAAAACCAGTTGGACACCTCTCGAAGTAAGTGTGAGTAAGTGAAATAATTCTAAATCGTAGTATGTCGGAAATCAAATGAAATCGTCATAAATCATCCGAAGTTACGGAATCACTGGATACTGAATTCCGAGTGAATAATGACGGAGTCTCATATTATATTCAATGACTAGTTTCGAACTTGTGGTTCTAATTATCGCGATCCACATTATGAATAAAATCAGCTGACGAAGAGTTTTACACTTCTGGATTATTCATACATGCCACGTTTAGTGCAGCTGCTGATGCAGGTTTTCAACAAATAAAATAGGGTGGAGAATATTTATAGATGACTAGGAAAAAATCGAGCATGTAATAAAATACTATCTAATTATAAAATAATTTATGTATACTATAATATCGTTTTCGAGGGAAATACCTTGGATTCCGGAAACCGAAGAGAAATCCGACCAAAATATCAGAAAAGACTAGAGAAAATCTAAACTGTTTCTTTTTTTACCATTTTTTTTCTCTCACATTATACATAACATTGCAAGAAATAAAAAAGTAAATCAAACTCAAGAATTCGAAGTAAGGTATAAATTCTGCTGATAATTATTTTCAGACCGCGAATATCTTATTAAACGGACGTACGAATTATTCAAATTCGTGACGAGTAATCAACAACACCAATTTTTAATTCTCAGCGATGCCATTGTTTTTTTTTATGTTTTTTGTTCTCATTATTACAGAAATCTCTCGATACAAGTTTCCAAACGAAGGAGAAAAAAAAAACGAAAGTTTGTCGAAGACAAAAATTTGATAAGCCAGAATGTGGATTGTTGTAATGAACAAACGATCGAAGTTGAATTCGACGAAAAAAAAATAGATTTAAAAATTGTTCTTCGATGTAAATAAAAAGTGAGAAAGAAAATTGATTCTGATTTCATAAAAATCGAAAGCTAGGAAAAAATATTGGGTATACGGAACTGACCTTGTGACGGTCAGTAAAGAAGTCTCGGTAGCCTCGGAGAGATTGATGTTTGCCTTGATACTTGAACAGCTTGAAAATGAAATAAAAATGAAGTGAAAAAATAATAAAATCATGTTATTTATAGATACATAATATATTTATATATTTTCATGGTATTTATAATATGTATTTACATGTTCGTTTGTTGGTTTTTTTTTTCGATTGAAATAATAATTATTTAAAATAGAATAATAATAATAAACTATAAAATGATTCAAACAACAAATAATTTAATTTCTTATCTGTGCGTGCGACAATTATTCATGTATTAATAAAGTTTTCGTGAGACCTTGTTTGAATATAATTTTTCAAATACAGCTCGTAGTGCAGTTGGCAAGATTCAACTTGAGCTGATTTTAATTTCGTCTTATTTTATTCGTTCACATTTTCATAATTATTTTGGTACCTATCAATGTCTGCGCACTTACATAGTTTTTTTTTTCTTTACAAGTAATAATGGCACTTAGCACACTGGCATGTGTCTGAATATTTAGCTTCACACAGTGAAATCATTGGGCAATCAACGTTTCAAATATTTTTCTTAGTCAAGTTTTTCATCTTCCATCTTTTGTGTATAAAAATTAATATTCGGAGTTAAAAAGAAAGCAGATCAATAAGTAGAGTTTAGGGCTAGACTCGTCGATTCAAGACTCAAACTGTAAGAAGTGTAGGTAATATATTTAACAAGAAAATTATTAGCTGCAGTCTGGTCGTTTTTTTTTTTTTTTTCAAACTTACATAGCTTCAAGTATTTCAAATTTATTTACAATATATATTAATTAAAACGATAATAGCATTATTAATAGCGATTTCGATCGATAATTTTCAACATCACTCCACTCCTCGAATTCAAGGACGATTTTTAAACAAGGAGCAATAAAGAATTTGAATGAAATTAAGCAGAGAGAAGTGGAGGGATATAAAAAACAAAGCGAAAATTTGAATAACACTATAAAAACGTAATTTTTCAACAATTTGCTCTTACGTCAGCCGATAAAGAAATTTGATAATATTCGAGGATATAATGATTAATTAATTCAACGTTTTTTTCTTTTTACATAAAACAATAACAATCAAATCCAACAGATTCCTCAAACTCTCTGTGTAGCTCTGGGTCTAAAGATATACATGTGGTAGGGTGTATGTATATATATATATGTATACCGTATATTCCTTCCTTATGGCCTCAAATTTATCACTGTAGGCCAAATCGTTGATTCCCTAGTTAAAATTACTTTGTGAATATGTTACACGGTTTCTTTATATCTAATATGTCTATTGAAATTGGATACCTAGACGTAACTGCCAATTGTAACGAACGAACGCACTAATCAGAGTTTGATCGGAGATCGCTTAGACCTGACCACCGCACCGGTTCGGTGGAGTTCTTGTGTTCTAAGTTTAATCAGAGTAAAGAAACCCCACGTCGGTTTGTGTTTCGATTCCATCATTTTTCTTTTCCTCCAAAGGCTATCGGTTCTTTGCATAATCCGTTATAATTATCACCTAATTATTTATTGTCACCTATTTTTATGAAGGAACTAACGTTTACATTACAGTA
>JAFFZH010005896.1:763-16437 GCA_018420115.1 Euura saliciscinereae
TTGAAGTTGCTTGTAAACACGAGCTTAGCCAAACCGCTGAACCGATTCCGGTGAAATTTGCAGAGGATACTTTTTTTACCCCGAAGATGTGCAAATTTCTTTTTAGAGCGGATCCGACTTCCGGTTCAGAAATGGCGATTACTATCTTTGTCAATTTTGTAGACACAATAGCGAGCTTTAGAATTCAGTCTTCTAATCACGAATCAAAATTTTGAAATTTTTGGGGGATTTGAACACTATTTCAAAACAAACCACTGTGCGATCGTGCCTTACGCAAAAAAGCGATGAGCTTTTTGGCTAAAACCGGCTAGTTTTAAATAAGTATTACAAACGAATGCAACTAACACATACATATAAATAGATAAAAAATTGAGAATATTGAAATATTGATTGAAACAAAAAATAAATTATCATCCACGTCTCAGATTCATTCGACAAAACATGCTTCGTCGTCCGAATCGTCACTTTCGTTGAGAATGGTGTTTGTATCTTCGTCGAATTAAATGCACTTTCGTCTTTTGGCCAGAGATTTGCGGGATTCTATCCCACTGTGCGCCGGTAGGGACAAACAAAACACTTTTTGTCGTGTTTATTGTTGATATTGTCAGGAATCGTAGAGTTCGATGCAATTATTCCGATGGTACCCGTTAAAAACTCAGATATACATAAGATTTTGTGCTATTGAAACTCGAAATTCGAATATTCCCTAGATTCGACACTAGCGCTTATCTAGTGGTCACTCTATCGTTCTTTGAGAAAATCCTCAATTATTTTGCTCCTGCCGACGCCAGGTTCTGTCGAACAGCTGGCAGCATAAGTTTTTCTAGTATTTCGACTATTAAACTAATAGTAAAGAAAATTTCAGCTTTGCACATATAAGACAGATTTTTTTTTTTTACATCTTTAAATCGATGGCAGGAGTATATCGTTCTACAATACAGGTGGCAGGAAATGTTTTTCTTTCATTACGGAATGTCGATAAACAATAGAGGAAGTTTCAGCTTTGCACATTTATAACAATGACCGGGTTTCTTTAACATAATCAACAATTTGCTGACAAGCGTTGTCCCGCTGGTGCGCCTGCAGGAGTTGATTTTATTTTCAAGAAGCGTTAATACGACACGAAAACAATGTAATTATTCTTGCACGAATGTTGCAAAAATCAGTGTCGCTGGCTCCCGGACTAATAGCCTCATACTATCATGATCTTAGAAAGTTGATCATCCTTTTACGGATCTGACCTTTGACAGACTAACTTTACTGTACAATAATCGACTTGTTGACTAGGACCACATAGTTTTATTTTACATTTGATTCTAAGAAATTGTAAATTATTATAAGTATAAAAATACAATATAATACTTTGTTTTCAAGACCTGAATCTTCTATTTTTTTCATTTTCCATTCTTGTTATTTTCATTTATTTTTACTAATTTTTATTTTTATTCATTTTAATCTATTCTATTTCTTTATTTTTCTTTATTTTTATTCAACTAGTAATGGAAACTGAGGTTCTTTAGGGTTTAATGAGTACTGACCTTTGATCTCATTAGAACCTCGAATCTGCACAATGAGAACCTCGAGGACCAATTGAGGTCCAAGCTAGGAATTGAAACTGAGGTTGAGGAGGTTCTAATGAGTCCTAATCTCAGTTCTCATTAAGACCTCGAAGCTGCACATAGAGGACCTAGAGGACTAAGTGAGGTCCAAGCTAGGAACTGAAAACGAGGTTCTCGAGGACCAAATGAGACCCAATTTTGGACCTCATTAAGACATCGACCCTAGGAATCGGCCCGTAAGCGCACTATTGAGGTTCAAATGAGTCCTAATTCACTCAGGATTTCTATATATGCAAGAGAAATCGTCAGTCTCATATGAGCCTCGAAGTCCTCGAAAAATTCTCGAAGCTTAAATGAGGTCTAAAATTTCGACTCGGGGGGCACTCCATTGACGGTCTCTCGAACCCTGTCAGTATTTAACAAACTACCCTGGAAGTTAAACACAGCATTCGAAGTGTTTGGCAGCTCTGGAACAGTCTCTCGCACATGTTCTGGAATCAGTCTAGCCCCTACAACGTTTTGGTAATTCTGATTATGTGACGACCCTGTGATCTCATGTTCTCTCAGGTGACCGTCGCCACACATCATATTAGGCATTCTACTTCTGTTGTCAACCCGCATTGTATTTCCGATGCGGTCGCACTGTGTCTGCATCGTGGTACACGTCGTCTGCGCGAGCGTTGTACCCGAATCTAATATTCTACCAGCAAAAATGGGGTTTTCTATTCCCGTAACTGGCACTGACCTTGTGGTAATTACCCCTGTTACCTGTTCATTAATCTCAAACGGGACTGGAGCTGGTAATGGACACGTCGGGATTGGGATTCTCGCCGGGGTAACAACGGAAGGATTCTGTGCAGCTGGTACTGGAATCTGAAGATTTTCCATCTTCCTCATAAATTCCTCCCTTTCGCATCTCTCCTGTTCCCGTTCTCTTTCTCTTTCTGCCCGTTCCCGTTCACGTTCCAACCGCTCCTGTTCTCGTTCTCGTTCTTTCTCTGCCCGCTCCCGTTCACGTTCTGCTCTTTCCAGGTTTCTTTGTTCTTGAAAAGCTTGTATAATTTGATGCATTTGAAACTGCATCGCCTCAATTATTGGTGACTGAACTGCATTGTTTCTGTTCATGATGGAACCGGATTGTTCATGGGTCTGATCCAAACGACTGGGAGTCGTAATTGGAACAGCTTCCACTTCGGTGTGTTGTTGTATACGAGCCCTTTTCTGCGACGTAGCGGTCAGTCCTGCCTCCACTTCTCCGCAAGATAAATCATGAGTTCTTTTCGTTCGAGGCATCTTTTCTCAAATCCTTTTTCAAATCTTTTTTTAAGTCTTCTCTCGAAAGTCTTTTCTCAAATTCTCGCACAATTCTTCTCTCGAAAGTCTTCTTCAACTCTTCAATTCTCCTACTCACAATTCACAATTCGTTGTGCAGAAGATTCCACTTGTGACACCAATGTTGCGAAGGCTGAATCTCCGCTTTTCTCTGGGTCTCGCACAACGCAGTAAATGTGAGTCAAGAAAGTACGCCAATCTCCAAACTTCAATATTCTCAGTATATTCTGTAAACGTGTCTACTCTTTAAAGTCTGGGACAAGACTGTTTTTACAATAATAAAACTTATGCTCCTCTCTTGATAACAAATTATCAGCTCTTTACCCAGCCCACTAAAAACTCCGGCTGTCAAAGTGACAGCAAACATCTGATCATTAAATTCTAACGGGAGTCCCCGTAACAATATAATATCATAAGTACACAAAACTCATCATGAAACGCAGTTGAAATTTTCCAATTATTATTACGCCCTGTCTCCTGTAACTTGACAAGAAACATTCGCGAAGTAATCTTCTGCGGACATGGATGAATGTAAGAAATAATAATAATAATAATAATAATAATAATATCGGGTTTTGAACACGGGACGCAAAAGTGTGAAGCCGAGACGCTAGCCGCTGCGCCGCCGCTTCGGTTGAACTCGACGCGCGCTGAAAAGCAGGTAAGGAACGTCGAAAACTTGGACCGTCATTTTCTCGGAAACGGTTGAGTGTCTGAGCATAAGCCGAGACACATGTTCGCTTATTTTCACCCCTCTTTCACTGAGCGAAGTCCCAGGTAAATAGGATTATGGCACTTCTGGTGTTCTCCTCGTGAATCAAAAGGTCCGGGCGGGTCAAGTAAACGGCCCAGTTCCTCACCATTTAAGGCTATCGTCGACGTTATTGCCTTCTGAACTAGGGGAAATAAGATGAAACTGGCACTAACTGGTTTTATTGCGTAATTGAACATTTTTGGGGGAGAAACGATAATTATTGTCTGTCGCAGCTTCTGATCCTTGCCTTGCTACATATTGTTTGATGGTTTGGAGTCGGTTTATTTCAATAATTATGAGATTCCACAGACCTATATAATACCAATATTTGCAACAAATATTTCTGTTGAGCAAGTTGAACGTCTCTGTTTCAACGAAATATACGTCATTACAAGGAAAAGACACTATTTACGCTGTCTGACTTAGGAATCCGATGGTCAAAGACTGCAACAATGCTACGATAAACATAAGACCGAAAACTCAGTATCTGACTCCTAGTTTGCATGCCATACGTCGCAGTCACTTTTCTTCATTAATAATACGTTTCACACAATAGTTCTTGGACTATACGGTACATTGACAATAGCGCCATTTATGTTTTTTTTACTATTACAGAAATAAGTTTAGGCGCCAAAACTCCTGGAACAAAATATGGAACAGAAATATTCGCAGCCAAAACGATAATTGAAGCACTTCGATTATCATCTGATTTGAGAAGGTCCCGTTTTGAGCGCCATTACGCAAGCTGTTGCGTGCCGTCATACCTAATTGGCTAAACTCAGAACCTGGCCCATTGAAAATGAGCAAAAACAACTAAATAGCGAAGAAATAAACGTACACCCAGGGACAGCAATTCTGGCGGACCTAGAGTTATGCAACCGAACATACACGGACTTTTTTGGTGGAATCGGTAGTAGCGTAGTTCTGCAGTTTGGCGGGTCGGGCTAGGAGAGCTCGGCACGTGAACAGCTGTCAGTTACCCCAACCTCAAAAGCCAAACAAGGTTACTGTTATAATAATTTGAACTACCGGAAGTGTTCTGAATCGTAGAAACATTTAGCCTAACTTTATAATCACCAAGTTTAATTGCGAAAACATTTAACCCAATTATACATATAATCACCAGATTTATTTTATAAACTAATATAATCATAAGCTTACTTACCAATTTCAACCGACTTGGCTTGTTATCTTTTTCGTCGGTTGAAATCAATTTCTGTGTATGTTAAGTCTTCACTCGATGTTTGAAAGGATAGCAATATTTCTCAGTACACACAAAAATTAACACAAGTAAGTGAAAAAAGATATCTATGGAACCCACCTTTCCACGGTCGTGAAAGAACCAACACCACCGCTTGTGAAAATCCTATAACGTGCCGATGAAAATATCAGGCAAACAGATTACCCATTCAGCGATGAAAATTCCTGTTTTTCACCTCGAACCTTTAATGGAATAAAGAGCGACACTTACCACGGTTTTATTATTTTTCATCGGGGCTTTCGGAACGGACTTATTTCTCTATGTATGTTACCAACAATGTAAAAGTACCCTCTTCAAGTCCGCCAACTATTTTTATTATATTGAGTTCAGCTACACTGGACGAATAAAACTGTGTTGAAATGAATATAAGATTCAGGGAGCATTTTCCCAGATACCGGTTACAAAATTCCGGAAGTTAAAGTACCGAGTAGTAAGATCATTAAACAGATATTATCATTATTGGTAAAAAAAATTATGAAGTTTATGCAAAAGCGAGCGAAAATATCAATAGAAAATTGTCGTATCGTGAAACGAATCGTTGGATTATGCCCTCGGGTTAGTAAAAGTGAACAAACTTTTCAGAAGTAGGGAACAAGGTTATACCGAAAGGTGGATATACTAGGCACAGGCGTTTCCGATGTAGAAATTTCAGAGAAGCATTACCTCAATTTTGCCATACGTGCATATGATTTTTGGTTCGTTTACCTCGGTTTATCACTCCCGTGTGCCACAGGTAAAAAAGGTAGAAGGATCTCATATAATGCGAGTAGGACTGACATGTTTTCGGTGAATTTTTCGGTACACAAACTAGCCTTTTTTGCGACGGTGGGTCTGAGTCTGCGAGTGCACCTGCACGCTTGCACAGGTTGAGTACTTTGTAGTCCTAGGAGTTGAACGTGGTAATTGTTGAGCACAACCACCTACGACCGTTCATTACTTCACTTTACTTAGATTCGAAATGCGAATAGTCTATTCCGATACATGTGCGAAAGGCGGCTCGCCTCCTAATAAACACACAGTGGTTGATATTCAGTGTAATCAACGTGTCTCATCAACGTGTTCCGCACGTTGAAAAACACCCTACCAGGAATACACTCGTTGGCACGACGAATTTTCAGCTACGATGTCCGTTTATACCACGTGTATCACGTATGAAAACGTATCGTGTATTCCACGGTCCAGAGAGATAAGTGTTTGAAACGTGTATTCTTAGTAGAATATACCAGAAAGACACGTGTTTATGGTCATTTCAACGTGCAAAGCACGTTGATTACACTGCATATCAACCATTATGTGTTTATTGGGGTATATAATTTCGAAATTACATTCAAACCATTGCACATATGTTTTAGTTCAAAAATTTACGCTCAGCGTATGCGCTTTCAAATATAACAAAATATAAATAATAAAAAAAAAGTCACACGCAGATGGGATCGAACCTAGAACCTCTCGAATATGAGACTAGGGTCTTGTCCCCGTGGCTATCGCCGTTCTTGTTTAACCATCCAGGTTTAAGGTATCTAAATGTATACCACTCTATTGGAATTGAACGCACAATTATATTATGTGTGTGCTCATTCGAAATATATACGTCTTTCTGAAATTCGTTGAATCCAGGATAAATCAACATATGTCTACGACGTAGATAGGACGTGTATGTAGACCTATAAACATGCTGATATCTCGTAGAAAAACTGTGGAAGATATGCACGTGGATTACACGTTCCCGAAACGCCCCGCATCTACGTGTCGCAAACGGACATCGTACCTTAAAATCAACCATCCACGTACACCATATTTCCACCTTAGGCCCATTGATTCCACGTCTTTTCAACGTACCTGTGTTTATTGGGCTATAATTCGTGTGACGACGCATTCTTCGCCGATTGTCTCATCTTCGGCTCGCCTTCGGGCTCTGGGCTGCGTCACCACACTTGTTGTGCGGTCATTGCCACCTTCAAGCGCTTGTATCGAAATATGTACTATTTCGCCATGCCTGAATGGAAGTTCTCTTTGCACATGTGGACTATTATATACCCTGCTAGCGGTCTAAGGAAAATCTCTCTGCACATCGGTTGGCGAAAGTCTGTTTTAGGCGCCTTTAGACGCTGCCGCGAAAGAGGACTCTCAATGCAGGTGTGGCGAAAAAGTAATGCCAACACTTGATACTGAGGGTAATTTTAGATGGTAAATTGCGTTATAGGGTACGACCTATATGCCAGGATGTACGAAGTGATTACCTGAATTGATGAGAAATACGGAGGCGAAATGTTGCGCGGTATCAGGCTTTGTATACGTGCGTGCAGATGGTGGGTATGGGCTCGTTTGTGGTTTTTGCGTCAATCAGTATTCTGGGTGGACGGTGAGCGTGGGGAAGATGGGTGTATCTCAGAATATAATATAATACCACTGCAGCTTGGTGTAAGTATTTATTGCTAAAGGTATCAGTTGAAATATTCATGAAACAAACGCCCTCTCCAGAGTCTGGTCCCTCTCTACACACACATATATATTAAAACGTATGTATATGATACATATATATGTATATGTATATATTTCTACCCTGTCTTGCTCAATTTTCGTTCCTAATCGATTTTTTCACAAATCATAATGAAGAAAACGCTTTGTTATCATCTAAAATTATAATCAGTTTCTTCGTCGTAGTCATCATCGCCATCATGTTTAGGAACATATAACTATACGATTTACGACATAGCTGCCTATTCAAATCATTTACGACCGTCTTTTCTAGTCGATTCCTTTCTGATTACAAACGAAAATTATGATACCGCAACCTTTTTTCATTTCGATTATTATCAATTTCTTCAAAAACGGGCCGCTTAGGCCGACAAACAATCCCTCAATCGCTCGCCCTCGTAAGACTCATCGTCTTGCGCATGCGTGAAACCGAATTTTCGTCTGAGGCGATAGAAAGGCAAGAGATTGCGAGCAAGACGACAAGAGACTTCCAGAGGCGACCAAGAACGACGTGAAAGACGGCCAAGGATTTCAATAGGGACGGCGTCGTCTCGCAGTCTTACGAGTCTCAGTGAATAGCCCCTCGGTAGGCGCAGATGGTTGCTGAGGCTAGTAAGTTTCAAAAGATTCCCTAGGTATGGAGCTGGGTACCTATACTAAATTTGACACATTTACAAAATGAATAATATCGCGTGTCTAATGGCATAAGATCATACGCGCCAAAAAGGCGATTTTGGTGGCAAAAGTGCGTATTATTATTTTTTTTTTTTATTCCATTCCCTCTGAAAATGTTGAAAACGTATATTATAGTATAATATCAATTAAAAGTACGAGATCGAAAAATGTAAATGAAAAATGTCGTATGTTACGCGAATACCACTCTAATTTTATCACAATTTCTAAGGAAAATTGGAAGAAAGGTAAAGGGAGAACGTCGTAAGCGCCCTTTTTTTTACCCCTCAAGACAAAACTCATAAAGACACCTGGAACGCGAAGATAAATTAAAAATACGTACGATTCGAAAAATTTTGAAAAAAAAATATTCGTAGATAAAAGAAAAAGGTCGGGGGGTAGATGCTCCGTTTTTGAGCACCTGAGTACCCTCTCTGATCATCAATCGCTCCGTTAGCGGCCGTATCAATCACGTGTAAAAAAAGCGGTGGCCACAAACGGTGCAAAAGGTATAAGCACACTTCAACCTTTGAATAAATTGGTTTCTGACTAATTAATTACTGAAAAACTGCATCTAAGACTTTCTTCAAGCCAAATTTATATCAGTAATTGAACAATTTGATTAAAAATAAGCACTAGAAGAACTGGCCAGGAATCGTGAGGTGGCCCAAAACGGTGCTTCTACTCTCAGCGGCGTTAAAAAAATTCTTCCAGCCCCTCGGTGGTCAAATTGGACAAGGCGCCGCAGTACAAATGTGGAGGTCCCGGTTCAAACCCGGGAGGGGGAATTTTTACTCGAAGTTAAAATTCGAACTGTAAAGATACGAATAATAAAGTCTCCAAAATAGTTCAAAAAGAAAAAAATTCTTGCACACGACATTCTGCGATTAACGAAAACCGTCTTTTTATAAGTTAGGACTAAAAGGTCGTATACACCAGTACATACGACCTTCTGCTTCCAATTGACCTCATATTAAATTCCAACCT
Source organism: Euura saliciscinereae (assembly GCA_018420115.1). Classification (NCBI taxonomy): domain Eukaryota; kingdom Metazoa; phylum Arthropoda; class Insecta; order Hymenoptera; family Tenthredinidae; genus Euura; species Euura saliciscinereae. The sequence goes on from JAFFZH010005896.1 coordinate 9,807, forward strand.
TCATGAACGAACCTTCGAGTTTTTTTTAGCCTAAATACGTCGAATAAAACAATATACGACCTTTTGCCGTCACGAAAAGCAAAAAGTCGAATAATGGCGCTTACGTCCTTATGTCATTAGACACGCGATATTCAATGTATAATACTTCGCATACTCTTATAGGATATTAAATAGAATCTGTAGAAATCGATGCTTAATCATAGTTGAAATGTCACTAGAATACCCACATTAAATGTATTCTGATAGCATTGATAGATGATAAACATCACCTTTTCATTCAATGTCTTGGAACTATATAAAAACTTACAATAAATACATATCATATACTTATTCTATGGATAGACAAAGTTGGAATTTCGTATTTGTTATACGTACGTATAACATGCTTCTGTTATGTATTGTACGCGTATGGGGGTGTGCCGTGTTTTTCGAATCAACAATTGACCAAATCAATCAACTTCAGAATAATCGCCAATGGTGAATGAATGAATTAGAATATAACAACTATTCGTTTTCTAAATACCCTAATTCCCCTAAGATCTAAGTTATCAATCCAAAAGCCCATCACCACTAATTGTCAGGCTTTATGTCAGAAATTTGAAACGATATTTCTCATTTTTGTATCCTTGATTTTCGTGTTTAAATATGACCGAGTTTACCTCCCCCCAATCCAGAACGATCATCATGACTGTCACATAATCTAGTAGGCAAATAGGAAATTAATCTTTCTCAAAAATCACCCTCAGGTTTCTCTCCCTATCGCTTTCATTCTGCCTTCATTCTTGTATCTGACCAGATTTATGATGAAAGGACCTGTTTATACGACGGAATATGTACATCGGATATTTCAGAGGAATAATGAGATATCATTAACCGCAAATGGAATACATCAGAAATAACGTAAACTGTATACAGTTGGTATACGTATGGTATATAATGTATATAATGTATTTACACTAAAGAGTTACGATCGAAATGCCATTGTCTAACTTGGATACACAGGTAATACGCACACCCAATCCTGTCAATAACCGCTTCACCACGTACAGATTGCCATCCGATTTTACCCCCATCCATGTTTGTGCAGTGGGTCATCGTTATAAGAGACTGATAGGGGGAATAGGGGAATAGGATTCCAAGAAATCCGTCGCCGGAGCGTTCCCCCACCACCTGCTTCGAGAGCACGGGTCGCATGGTAGTTTATAACGAGGAATCCGAGCCAAAGTTGGAATACAACGTACGCAGATAGAGTGGGGGGAGCTATAAAAACAGAACGAAGGGGAAAACTCCGATAACGAGGAGTCTTATAACGAGAACCCACTGTATGTTGATTGGATGGATCATTTCAGAATTCTTAGTGATCCACTAAACGGATGCTTCCGAAAAGTACAAGTCTTGCATGAATCAATTGGAACACATAAAGAAAATTAAAAATTGAAAACGTCTTCAGAATCGACGTGCTGTTCCCCATGGTGTACTCGAGGAATTCATCTCCGTGGTGTAAGGAATTCCGGTTCATGGTTTTTCCTCGTAATCTCAGCTCGGTTCTCGAATTTCGTCACCGCACCGGAATAGTTGGCTAGGTCGCCAAATTCTGAAACATTAAAAAAACATGCATTTAGATACGATATTTTTTGGCGCTGCTGTGATATTATAAGTCATGCTTATACTAGTTCCCATACATATATATTCTTAATATTCTATTCGATTAAACTTTTTTAGCATTAAACATGCTTCCGTTTTCGGGGTAATAGCGAACCACTGGTTCAGTATAGGGGTCCAGATATCAAATGTCACGAAAAGTTGTCACACGAAAGCGTTACGCTGGTTGAGCACCAATGGTTTTAGTGGATCCAGATAGCCATGAATTCTGAGGCTCGACGATTGCCAAACAATTGAGAAAATATTGGAAACGTATACGTGGAATTCGCGATTTTGTACAGCATTACCCAAATATATATCTATAGCAAAGAATAAATTCCTCTTCTACAGATCAGATAAAATTCGGAAACAGAGAGCGAATTGTTTTAAATCGAATTCACACTAACTTGATTCACAAGAGTGCCCGCGGTCGAAATTCCAAAAGACCAAAAAATAGAACGGGCGAAATGTCGAAATAGTATATTACACTACAAGGGCCGAAAGTTGAAAATTCCTACAAGCTTTCAATCTTCTGCCCGCGTGGTGTATTAGTACATTTCGATACTAGGGCGAAATGTGAGGCTTTTTAGGCCGAGCGCGATGTATTCAACACGAACCGTAGTCGAGGTGGAGGCGAAGCAAGGCGCCATAGGCGCCGAGCCTAGCCGGAGCCGAGACGAAGGTGAGTGATGAATACATCGTTCGGCCTAATAACGCCTCATTTTGCCCATGTATCGAACAGTATTTTTTATGACAAATGCATGAAAAAGTTTCTTGTTTGCACGCCGTGCGCGACAAGATCCTTGTTGAGCACGCTGAACGTGCGCAGAACGAAGTGCGCACGTCTGGCGTGTTACGTTGCCATTGACGACGCAAACGTCAGAAAAGTGCCAGATTATGACCGCACGGCAGCCGCAAACAAGAAACTTTTTCATGCATGCATAATAGAAACTATTTTTCTTCATGCCCGGTCGAAAGTACGCCGACTAATTGAATTTTTATACCGATTTATACGTTTTAACAAGTGTTGATGCCTGCCCGACATTGCAGGCACGAGCGAAGCAAGTGCTGCTGGTCGGGGGCAGGCATCAAATAGATCGAATGAAACGTCCAAGCCAGTTTGGAGGTTATATCACAAGCGAGAGTAACGCCGAGAGCGAGAGTAACAGAAGTTTGCGATTCTGACTGGCGGCAGAATAGTCTAGTCAATCTAGCCTTATTAATAATATTAATAATTAATAATTACACATTGGATGAATTATATATCAATCGATGTGAAAAAATCCCCCAAACAACATATCGTGGTTCCCGCGCGGCGTGCAGGAACGGACCGAAGCGAGCCGAGCGGACCAGCTGACCGTTAGGCGTAGTTTTGTCAGAAAACTCTTGCAAAATTAATAACGTGAAAACTATAGGTCCTACAATATCGGTTCCCACTTCGAATTTTTAGATGATTTTCTCCCCTACAACGTGGTATTTTTGTTTTTCCAATCTGACAAGTGACATTGGAACAGTGCATGATTTTGGCGGTACTGCCCAAAATATTGATAGTTCTTTATTAATTTCAACAATTTACTGTCTAGAGACATTGTCTTGTTTTTGATATGCTGTTCGGGGGATTTTTCCGCGTCGATTGATATGGTATAATTCATCCAGTCTTGAATTATTTTTGGGTGACTAAGTGACAAAACTTAGAGCGGGCGTCTCGTGTATTGGGTATCGGTGTGTGCGAGTGAGTTTTCGCTCCCGCTGTCACAGAGGGCGTGCGTGTAGTTCTACCAATGCATGAAAGTTAGGCTTTCTGCTTCGATACCGATGCCGGAAGTACGTACTTTGGACCGAGGTATGAAGAAAAGTGAAATTAACAACGATTCGAAATGTGAAATGGGTCATAATAAGGATAGGCCAGAATACCGTTATCTTGAAAATCGATGTTTCGTTTTCCCGGAATATTGATTATCGCATAACAAATTTTTAGAATGACTGAACGTTCAAATAAATAACCCTTCCGCTGATACAGCCGTTCGATTTTTTAGGCACGTCGATAAGAAAAAAATCGTTCTTCTAATGTTCCGTGATTTTTAGATTCGTATGGAAAAAATAGAGATATCGGCCGTTCTGTTTTTGATCGTTCGGAATTTGTACCAGCATCCATTTTTTTTTAATTGATCAAAATGTAGCAAATCCAAAGGCAACAAAACAAAAGATAGTCAAAACATAATGCACAAAGACGATAAAACAGGGGACATTTTCAATGCCTCGGATGCTAGATTTATTAAATTTATAATTGCTTGCCATTCTAACTTTATGGAATCGTTCGTTACAGCTATACGCGAATAATTAATGGGATTCGATAACACGATGGGTATTCTAGCAAGGTGATTTTTCAAAGATTACTTAGGTAATGGCGATATTAATTATGAATACAATGATAAAAATGTTCAGTCTTTTTCTTGTATCATGTAACATGACAGATTGCATCTGATGTTACAAAGAGCCCCGAACCCCAGCGAACCCTTATTAACGAACATCCCCTGAGAGAATGTAGACGAATGACTGTAACTCTTTTAAAACTTCGCGCCGAAACAGACCCTGCCTGGTGGCCGTGACGATACAAGCGAACCGAGTCGATATTAATTCCTGTTTTATTTTGAACTCTCCTTACATGTAAACGCTCGACGCTACGACCAAGGACAAGACACAGTAACTTGTTGCATTTTATGTAATAAATACTCTGATTTATTATAATTTAATAAATACTCTGATTTATTAACTGACACATAAACGTATGAAAAAGATATCGTTTTCAAGTGTTTTTCAAACAAAGACAAAAGATACATCGTTACAGTGTTTTGTCTAATCTAATCGAATCTCACAATTTAAATCAACATATTACTTCAACACTTTCCCTAGTTGACTAAATTTCAAACTTGTTAAATAAGTCCCATTTTTACACATAGAATCTTCAAGCGTGTTCTCGGTAAAGGTTTCGTCATAATGTCTGCTGTTTGGTGCTCTGTTGAGATTTGTTGAATCCCTCCTTTTGTTACTTTTTCTCTGATAAAGAAATGCTTGATCGAAATGTGTTTTGTTCTGCGATGAAATACTGGATTCTGTGCCAGTCCCTCTGCTGCAGAATTATCGACTTGAATAATTGGAACTTGTCTAAGTTCGACAATTCCTTTGAAAAGTCTGCTCAACCAAATTGCTCCTTTAGCTGCTTCGTTAGCTGCGATGATCTCAGCTTCAGTAGTTGAGGTTGCCACCGCTGCTTGCGTTTGGCTTAACCAAGAGATTGCTCCTCCTGCGTACTTTACGACGACTCCAGAAGTTAATCGTCCTGACTTCAGACACCCTCCAAACTCTGCGTCACTGTACACTTCTAATTTTTCGGTATTTCTTTGGTAAACTATCCCCAAGTCCAGCGTTCCTGCTATATAAAATACTCACGGGGGAAACTCTGGCGTGTGGCGACTCCGGCACGAAGAAACGTTATGAGTAGATATCGGGACGGTAGCGCCACCTTAAGAAGGGCGCACTTTTTTAAAACTCTGAAAACGTGGCATTAGTAGGTCGGAGTAGCGGTACTACATTTGTAATCTTGAGGACGAGACCCGAAGTATAATGAAAGTGTTCGAATGCTCATTTTTCGATTCTAGCCAACTTCAGATCAACGAGTTGTTAGGAATTCACTCCGTATATTACTCCACTTTGAGTGTGCACCGAATTTCAATAATTCGGCCTGCATTTGATTCAAAACTTTGCTGTTTATTCCGTAGGGATCACTCCGTATAATTGTGACGTTTCTCAGGCAGAAAGAAATAATTTCAATAAAGTCGTTACTGCTGGTATCGCTCGATGCTTTACCACAAACGTGTCCATTGTTTATGATATTGTCACCTTCGATCAAAGATTTGCTGCTTGGCGTTGAAGTAGCAAATGTACAAAGTTCTTGAATTGTAATTTTCATATTTGAAACAATTTTTTTCTCTGTATACCTATCCCAGCAAACAGTGGCATACCCGGTACATCATTTTGCCGGTCACATTCACGAAACATTGCTACATTGCAATTTAATGTACCGGGTACATCACAGATCTCTTAATCACGAACGTATCGAGTACATACTGCTGTTATGTACCAGAGACCTCTCATTCAGGAAACAGTGTTACATACCATATAATGGATGGCAACGATGTACCAGCTACATTACTTGCACGATGGCTTTGTTACATTACATAGTTACGTAGAGATCATGTAAAAAGTCGACACACCTGAACCGAGGGGGGAAATAAGTCCAGAGTTCAGTGAAGTTATATTGTATTTTTCTTTCTCCGGTTGATTCAATATCATTTTTACATTCCAAATCATTACTGTCGTTCGGATTATTTTTCCAAATGAAACTTAATTTCCCTCGGTTCAATTATTTAATTACTTTTCTTTGGATAATCCTCGACGCTTTGTCTATTGTTGGTGTTAGTCTGGGCGAGGATATCACAGGTTGTGTTGAAAAGTTAATCTTTGTTGTTCTTCAAATGACTAAATAAAAAGGCTGACCGGGAATTCCTTCTCGCAATTTATCCATAATAGTAGTTTACATTTTGCAGAACATTTCAATTTAATTCCACCAAGTCAAAGTGATGAACATAACCTCAAAGTATTTACGATCGGTGAAACTGATATTGGGTTTATTGGGTTTACTAACGGAACCGCTGAAAAAGTTTGGTTGTGTACAGTACATCAGAGCCGTCGATTCATTGAATTTTCCACTTAATAAAATATATCGATTTGTGATTCATTAAGTTTTCTATTAAATAAGAGAAAAAGGTTCACAATTTCTAAGACAGTTTGGCGTAGTGGGTAGAGCGCCTGACTAGTGAGACGGACGAGTGCCATTGAATGTGGTTCGAATCCCGGTAAAGAATGACAGAAGCGGAATTTCTTGCAACGAGCTACAAACACATTTTAATTGATCCAGAGTAAACGAAAA
>JAFFZH010005915.1:422-13886 GCA_018420115.1 Euura saliciscinereae
TAATAATAATAATAATAATAATAATAATAATAATAATAATAATAATAATAATAACAATGCATTGTTATAACTATTATGTATGTTTATGTATGTTTATTTAATGTTCCCCTCGGGGTTACATCGTTTCCGTCTTCATAACTTCATCTAATACATTACTACTTACAATTAGACTGATTTACAAATTTTTACAACCTATACATATCTTACATTTGTTATAAGTATTATTATTCCGAATTATTTCCGTTTGAATTCCCGTTCAGCTTCCATAGCGCTAAACAAGGAACGGCGGTTCGTGAAACGCAGGACCGCGAGACGAAGGTTGGCGAAACGATCCAACATGGCCGCGGCCACTTCTTCATGCCGACAATTTCAGTCTTTTTCTGGAAACAATTCTGAGGCTTCATCGTTGGGTGAAATGAACAAGTTTTGCGATATATGTGAGTGGAATTATATTGACGAGGGTGCTATTTCATTCGTTTTCGCCCTTGTGATGCGTATTCGGTGATATCAGTGAAAACGAGTGACGGTCTCACGCTTCGCAACACAAAAAAGGCTTATTTTACTCGATTTTGGTGAGATACACGTTCATGCAGCTACCAATTTGATTACAAATCGTCTAAGGAACCCATTAAACACCCCCCCGTTCATATCAGGCTTCATTATTTTTTAAATACGGAAAAGACTGAGTCCAGCATGCCCTCAAGGATGGATGGAAACATCGAAGCCGCAAAATTAATACAAGAGGCCACAGCTTCCCCACAGAGAGCGGGTAAAATTCTAGCCGCATATAATAACAGGCAAATGGAGAAATTTTGTAAGAAGCTGACCGATGACCAGGCATTAGCTCTTGCTATTGACTGTGGGCTCACCACACATCAATATCAGATGTTAAGACAGAATTAAAAAAAGATCGGTCAATATACAGCTTTGGTTGATATGAATTGACGTCTGAAAATTTGTATGCAATGTTTCAGGTGTGGATTGTTACCCGAATTACCAAAAACTATTGGAAGCAAAAGCACGCTGTTATCCAGAAGGAATAAGCATCACCGAATGCGAAGCTGTTGTTAACTTACAGTCTCTTGTTAACCACACGGCCTCCAGACTTGTTTCATCCTTGTCAATGAATGACTTTCCTGAAAAAGTAATCATATACTACAAGTGGGGATTCGATGGAAGTTCAGGCCACGCAGGATTCAAGCAAACGCTCGAATGTGATTCAGCTTCTGATTCTTCTGTAGTAATAACTACACTAGTAGGGGAGACCGGGGCAATATGATCCCGCGGGGCAAAACGATCATGTTAGGTTCTGAGCTGACTGGCGTTTCTCGGAAACTCATTGTTGCCCGAAGAATATGCGTGGTAGTTGTAGAAAACAGTGCATGTCAACAGAAGGACGCAAACTTAAGTATTACGTGTTGTGCTTATGAAAAACTACTTCAGAGACTTCACGTTCTAAGGCGACTGCCATATGTCGATCTCTGTGAACATTGTACCTAATTAATAAACGAAATGTCGACATTACCTAAAGATTACGATACACCTATAGCTTCAATTCAGTGTGCAAACTTTTTTCCTTCGGGACTTTATTGCGGCGAAAAATTACATTTAGTTTAGGTTATGCACTTGGGGCAAAATGATCACCACTATCATGCACTATCATGCACTATCATGGTGATCATTTTGCGTTAGAAAACAATTTCTGTAAAACTAACTAAGAACCGACTGTAAGAATACATAACTGTGCAACAAAAACAACATAATAATAATAATTCGCTTGAAGAAACAGTGTAGTACTAAATATCATACTTTTAAACCCAGATGTACATAGTTTTCTATATTGAAATTAAGGGATCATTTTGCCCCATAGTGCAGGGCAAAATGATCCCTCGTCACTGGTGCAATTTTCCGAAATTTGTCGCAATCGTAGCAAGTCATAAAATCTGAAGAAATTCAACAATGTAGCCGAAGGATGGTACAATCCATGGCCTCTATATTCAAATTTTTTAAGTAAATAGTTTAGACTATATAGTCATTTTTCCCTTAGGGGATCATTTTGCCCCGGTCTCCCCTACCCGTTAGAATAATTAGCGCGATTGATGGGTCGATGGTATGGGAAAACCCGACCACCTCTTCCACTCGGTAAAATTTTTGTTGCTCGTAAGGTGAACTGAATTAGTTTCCGTGGCCAGCACGGTGCTTATAATATCCATTATGTGCGTATGACAGTTATTGTCGGCCGATAAGAATCTCGTACGAAAAGGAATCTAAGGAATCCATCAAGCGAGAATACGAACGCGTGGGCGCCGAAATTGGATTATTGACACCCACGAACATTACTCTGGATGGTGTTTCTGTGGTCATTCATCATGAATTATTCCGTACTATGCTCGATGGTAAAACTGTCAACGCAATACAGGGCAATCTAGCAAGCTCGGTAATGAGCCAGGTTTCTTTGTTCTTGTCTTTTTGATACATTCAGTATTCATATATTTTTTATCATTAATAGAGATGCTACATTTGCAAATGCGGACCCAGCGGGATGAATGATTTGAAAAATAAGAATTCAAGACTTGAAGCCGGCAACAGAAACGATCTTCAGTATGGCATTTCGCCGTTACACGCGAGAATCAGATTTTTTGAATATCTGCTCCAAATATCTTACAGGTCTGAATTAAAAATGTATGACAAGGAACTGATTAGAGAAATTTGAATTGTTAAGAATTTGCATCGGAAAGGCCGCTGTGCACATATGAATGCAATAGTCATACTTGTAGTGAAATATCTACTACAAAGGCAAAAAATAATGTAGATGATTTTGTAGGCTTGACTTACCGGAAAATAACAGAAAAAAGGGCACTCGAAAAACGGTTGAAAACAAAAAACTACTGGAGGATAGAAAGAAGGAAATTCAAACCAACTTTAGAAAGCAATTGGGATTGATAGTAGATATGCCAAAGCCAGGTGACTTACTGAACGATGAATTTAATTTCCAACACAAAATTACTACTAAAAAAATGAATTACTGAATTGACTGTTTCATTATTCTCAATTATGTAGGTTTCGGCTCGTCTAATGATGGAAATACCGCACGAAAGTTTTTTGAAAATACAAGAATTTCTTCGGAAATAACGCGAATTGACGAATCCCTAATTCATCGGTTTTCGATGATATTGATCGCTATCAACTCGTCTCAAGAAGTAGATCCCGGAAAGTTCGCAGAATATACGTATAAGACAGCAGAAATTCTCGTGGGCGAGTATGGTTGGTGGACCATGTCTCCAACTGTTCACAAAGGGCTTCTTCGCGGAGCTGATATCATGTCGCATGCAATCTTGCCCTTGGGTTCGTACCGCATACTGTGATAAAAAGTATTACTTGCTGGTCAGGTATCTAAATTTAACAGAAAAATATTATGTCGGATCATTGATATACTCAACGTTTGCAGCTCAGCTATCAGAAGAGGCATTAGAGCATCGAAACAAAGACTTCAAGAATTATAGGAGTCAATTTGCACGAAGAAATTCCCGCAAAGCAAATTTGACAGACATTTTCAATCGATTCTTCTGCACATCTGATACTGTAATAACACACTTGCGTGCATCAACAAAAAAAAAAAACACGATCAAACGGGAATTACCCAACGAGGTTCGGCAACTTCTCAAAGCTTCGGACGATGTAGAAAATATCGATAACGAGTTAGAAGAAGAAAGCCAAGACGAAGAAAGTGATGAATTGATCTAAGCGATCAAAACGGATACAATTTTTGTAATACATGACAAAATGATAGACAAATAAAAATATTTTGGAGGATTTCCCTATGCTTGAGCTCTAGAATTTCATATCTAACCAGGATGAGTTGTTCAGATTGTTGAATCAAACTTTCGATCCGCCATTTTGGAATTTCGAAATTTTTACTACAGATTCGGAATCAGCGACCCCAAAAACATTAAAGTACTCAATTTCAAGCGACCAGGTTGAGTTTTTTAGATTTTTTAATTCAATTTTGGATCCGCCATCTTGAATTGCGAAATTTTGACTACAGATTCGGAATCAGCGATCCTAAAAACTAATATATCTTTTACGATCTTTCCGAATTCTATCCCAGGAAACTGACAATCCATTCTGCGCGGCCACGGTAAGACGACGGACTGGAACGCACAAGACTTTTAATGCGCAGGTGAATAAGACAATTCGACAATATGTATTACCAGTTTTATTTTCATATATGAGACACGACATGCATGTCATATATTCTATAATAATATAATAAAATGGTTATTCTAATAACGAATGCACAATTATATATAACAAAACATAAAATTACATTAAAAATAAATTATTTGAAAAATAATTAATGTAATACACACATGGAAATTTTGCGCAACGTAATCATTCTGATTCTTTTTCACTGCTCTTGATATGTCGACAAATTCGGGGGTGGAAACCATCATAAAAGCAAGTGAAGCACAAAGGCTTACGACACCACGAACATACGGTGAACCCAATACCACCGCAACTACATTTAACCTTGCGAATCTTATCAGGAAAGTAAACTTCGTTTACATTCATTACTATTTTTTAAACAATTATATTTTTATATAATTCCATGTTATGTGATATAATTGTGCCTTCGTCATCAGAATAACCATTTTATCATATTATTATAGCGTAATGACGTTCATGTAGTGTATAATGTATGCAAATAAAACTGGTGATACATATTGTCAAATTGTCTTATTCACCTGCGCATTCAAAGTCTTGTGAGATATTGAAAAAACATATTAAAAAAAATTGAAAAAAAAATTGGAGACGCGAACCACGAACCTTCAGCGTTCCAGTCCGTCGTCTTACCGTGGCAGCCACGGCCGCTCTTGGTTCGAACGTCCATACTTGACGTACTTCACGCACGGGCCCCGCTCCGCCTGAAAACCTCAAATTTTCAAATCACGATATCTCAGCAACCAAGACCTATTCTGACGAAAATCAAAAACCACGGTACTTCGGAGGTCTTAAACTTTCACCATGTAAAAGGGGAACCCGATCCGCGACATCGAAGGTCCCTACTCTCCTTGTAAGTGTTTGAGTATAGAAATGTAGTAAGACTCTAGAGCTTCAGCTTTAGAGAGTTATTCCTTGAGCATTCCATGAATATACATATTCATGTGCATATTCTTGTCTTGTGTAAATCAGTCGTACAATATGCACATGACAAATAAAACGTGCTTTATTTCCAGGCATATCATAGGATATGTAGATTCTATTCAGGGGCAACACGGTCGGTCAAAAGCGATGCTTGAATCTGTTCAAATTTGTGCTGACCAATGGTGAATTAAAAATGAAAATTTTGATCTGGGAAGACCAAATTGCTATGTACGCCAATCTTGTCAAATTTCACGAGGTAACGCACATTCAAATAAATCGCTTATGGGCAATAATAATCCATTATTTACTCAAATTTTGTAACCATACTTCAGGTTGTGGAATTCGTGAATATTAAGGCTGTCGCGGTGGACACCAGATACCATAAAATTGAGCCGAATTTTATGGATTTGGATCTGTCAATTCAGCGGTCAACCAAAGTCATTTGCCATGGCCAGTTGAACAATCAGCAGATAACTGCACAAAATATGCCCGAAAAAATTGAAATAAAATACGCGGCAGCGTACCAGGGTGTCAAAAGTAAGACAAAGAATATAGATGATATGAAAAGGAAGTTGATTCATGAAAAAAGTGTATTCACTTAATTATTTTGTATTAATTTTACAAAAATCGTTTTGTAGCGGACGAAGGATATTTATCGGTGCCCTTTGTGCGTATCACAACCGGTCAGGGGACCTGCAGCTTTGCGAGTGGTGCGATATCAGACGGTGCCTATAAACTTCGATTGCAAGTGGCGAACTACGTTGAAACGGCTGCTCTTGTCCCTGGTACACATGTTACAATCACGGGTAACATGAGGAGAAGTGAGAATGGTACATGTTTATTCGTAAGATGTTACGTTTCTCGGATTTATGAGTACGATTTTTTCAATAATTATTTTTCCGTTAACAGGTGAGACCATGTTCATGCAGCTCGAGCACATGGCTGAGGTTAAAATGATTGACGATAAAATGCTAAGTAGCGAGGAGATCGAAGACTGCTACAAAAAACCGCTGCGCGAGCTCCCAGCTGCAGCATTAGACGCAAAACCCCTGAGCGAGCTCCCAGCTGCAGCATCGGACGCAAAGGCCATTCACTCGAGGCTTCCAGTGTCGTCCAAAACGGCTACCAACTCGAGAGTTGGAAGAGACGCTACACCGCGAGCGGCTAAAGCAACTCGAGTCCACATCGAAAGTGAATCGGAGGGAATTTAACTATATTGTTGTAATAAAATAAAAATTGAGTCCGCAGTTGCGGGTTAGTTCATCGTTAGGTCATGGTTTTCATGTTCCGTTCTTTTATTTTTTAGACGTTCATATAGAACAATATAGAAAAATATATAATTCTTTAATTTTGTATGATGAATCAAAGAGTACTCTCTTCACTCATTTTTGACAGCCAACGCAGCTCAGTTCTGACAGCTTTTTTTACCCATTGAAGTTGCATCGCCCAGGCAGAATTGCTGACAGTTCTCAGCTGACTTCAGAATAATACCATTCTAACAGAGTTCTGACAGCTGGCAGTATCTTCGCCATCAGTTAGGTCAGGTTAGATCAGGTTAGATTTATTAGAAGTTAATTTTCATAATTAATTCGATTACGTTTCTAGCTTTGACAGCTACGCGTTATATTTTCATATATTTATCCCAACACATTCTTGTGTGGTTCGCACTATAGGGACCATCAGACTGTCTCAAATATTCTGACGGTTCTATCTCTGTCAGCTATGCGTTATTTAGCTGTGCTGTATGGTTAATGTTTATCCTTTGAAGTTGCATCGCCAAAGTGCTAACAGCTCTCAGCTGACTGAATCATACTATTCTGACAAAAGCTCTGGCAGTTCTCGGCTCACTTCAGACTCAGTCCTGACAGCTGGCAGTATTTCGCCATCGGTCCGATCGGGTCAGGTGACGTTAGATGCATTAAAAGGTTGTTTTCCTAATTAATTCATTCGAATTTTCATACATCCATCCCAACACACTATTGTTGTTCGTAATATAAGAACCATCAGATTGTCTCAGATGTTTTGACGGTTCTAGCTTTGACAGCTATGCGTTATTTATCTGTGCTGTATGGTGAATGTCCATCCATTGAAGTTGCATCGCCGAGGCCCAAGAGCTGACAGTTTTCGGGCAGGTTAGAGTCACATGAGAGGTTAATCGTCAGCGTTGCAGAGTTTGCCATCGCAGATTTTTTTTCGCATCGCCTTATCGCAGTTTCTTCATCACAGATTTTACCATTTCTTTTTCGCATCGCAATTTCTTCCTCGTCGCAATTTCTCCGTCGCAGTTTTTCATCGCAGTCTTCGACAGTTCAGCTCACCTCAGAAATTCGAAAGTTGCGACAGAGTGACAGCTCTCTGCTCACCTCAGACCAATCCCGACTCGCGCAGCCAATCGCAGCACGAATAAAACGACATCGAACCTGCGCGTCCATTCGACCATCGGCCGCGTTCGGGTGTGACACCAACTTTTTACTAAAGGGAACCTTCGAATACAACAATAATTTTGGAATAATTGATGAATAATTAATACAATAATCTTCAGGTGACCAAAGTCACCATTCTCTACGAGTGTATAAATCGAATAAATAATTGAATGACAGTTTCGGAACGACCAGAAAAATTAACTAACCGTATATATTTTTGGAATGTCATGGATTATACAAAACATGTTTATTTCTTCTACTTCGTGGAGTATTGTGAATTCAATTTCAGTTGAACGCCCGCCCGTTGAACAGATTGCTGAACCTGACAAGACGACACCAACAATTTCAGCACCTAGTCTTCAATCGGATGTGACGCCAGAGACATCGGTTCCTGTACAAGAATGCCGGACTGCTCGTCGACGCACTGTGCTGTTTCATGATCACAATTATGAAAATACTCCGAGAACCTGTAAACGAAAAAACATGGAACTCAAGGAAAATTTGCACAAGGTCCGCGCAGTAAATAAGTCACAAAGACAGCGAATCAAGAAATTGAAGAAGCGGGTTGAATCCTTGAAAGAATTCGTAGGTACATTACGAGACGAACGACGTCTTTCTGCAGAAGGACTAGAGTGCCTTGATAGCTTTTCACAAACTGCACGAGAGATATGCATGCGCATGATGGAAAATAAGGCTACAACAAACTAACACGTGAAAAATACTCACTGGAATTGAGATGCTTTGCACTAACACTCCATTTTTACTCACCCAAAGCATACGATTATGTTCGCCAAAAATTCGACTTAGCCCTTCCTCATTCAACTGTCCTTCGAACATGGTATTCATCTGTGGACGCTGAGCAAGGATTCACGAATGAATCTTTTGAAGCCCTCCAAAACCGTGTAAAGTCAGACGCAAAAATAACAAGTATACAATTTGCTCACTTATGCTTGACGAAATGGGTAATAAACAGGGTACTCAAAGAGGTCGCGATGGTAAACAGCGAGGGCATGTAGACATGAGGACTAGCGTAATTCCTGGTGATTATCTCCCCGAAGCCAAGGATGCTCTGGTCATAATGGTGGTGGGTGTTGATGCATCGTGGAAATTACCTATCGCTTACTTCCTCATCTACGGGATCAACGCTGAAACCCAGACAAATCTTGTCACAGAGAGTCTAATTCGCCTCAAAAAGATTGGTGTACGCGTGACATCTTTGACCCTAGACGGACCGCCGTGTCATTTATCAACGATTAGAATGTTGGGTGGACGTACAGATTTACCAGATCCCAAACCACACTTTCCTCGTCCAAGTGACCCTTCTGAAAAGATTCACGTCCTATTAGATGCATGTCACATGTTAAAATTAGTACGTACCTGCCTAGGTGAATATAAGGTTTTGGTAGATGGGAACGGGAGAAGGATTGAGTGGAAATACATCCTGGAATTAGCTAAACTCCGAGATATTGATGGTCTCAGAGCTGGGAATAAGTTAAGATATTCTCATGTGAACTTTGAAAAAATATCATGAAGGTGCGCTTGGCAGCTCAGACACTTAGTAACATCGTTGCAGACGCAATTGAATTTTGCGACAACGAGCTTCCACTTACCACAGTTTGCTGGTAGCGCCGGCACTATCAATTTTTGCGCTCCATCGATTGCATATTCGATTTCCTCAATTTAAGAAATACATTCGGTAGGGGATTTAAGGCACCGTTACGAGCGTCAAATGAAAGGCACCGTTGCGAGCGTCAAATGAAGAAGTCTGGCGTCCTAGAATGGAAAAAGAATTGGAGTACATCCTGCAATTGAAAACTCCAGATTCAACGCCAATCTACGAATGTAGACGCACCACTGGATTTGTAGGTTTGTATTCCGGCGTTATAGCAGTATTTGGACTCTTCGATAATCTGGTAAAGCGAGAAGACTCTCAATTAAAATACCTTATAACCTACAAGATGAGTCAAGATCATCTAGAGCTATTTTCTTGTGCTGTGAGAGAGCGAGGTGGCTGGTCCCCAAATCCAACCGTATCACAGTTCGATTCGACAATTAAACGACTACTGATACGTCATGAAGTTTCGTCATCGAATGGAAATGTTGAAGCAATGGATAACACAAAAATCCTGCACGTGTCATCTGGAAAGGAAAGAGAAGCGAGATTGGATCGTTACGATCCGAGTATTTATACGGAATTCGAGAACACCAGGTTGTACTGCAAATATGACCTGGGGCCCGAAGAGAACACTGCTGTCGATGACTTCAAAGAATTCGTAGACTCTGCGTGGTCTTTGCCCGAAAACACCAGTGAGTTTTCTGAACACGTTGTCGGATAGATAGTTGGTTTTATCGTAAAAAAGCTGAAAAAATGCATTAAATGTGTTACGTGTATTGCTTCTTGCATTGGTGAAGAAATTTGCAATCATGTGCACATTCTCACCAAGGTTATCATAAAAACTTATACAGAACTCCGCATGTATTTCCATACAAAAAATCACTCCCAGGGTACAACAGGCACTAATATTAGGCATTTCCTTACTAGACAACTCATCTGGGCACATATAGCGAATCACAACACAATGGCGAATCTTTGTACTTGTTAATGGGTGTAAAACTTGTGTTTGTGAATGTCTTGCTGCCATACTTTGAACTATAGTTACCATACTCATAGATTTATCCCTAGTTAAAAGTATTCTCACAATATCCGTATTCACAGGTTTCCTTACGATGATTCGAGCATGTATACTAAGAATCTTTGAATGCAGTGAATAATCTTGGATTGGTTGAGAGATCAGATATACAGGGTGAGTTTTCTCCGACTCTGAACGAGGGAGGGGCTTATTACTGCCAATCGCTCCGCCCCTTGGCCAATCACAAGCTGTTATCAAAATCTAAGTTGACGTTTCGTAGAGCATAGTCCGAATGATTCAGATAAGGCTACAAGAGTAAATACTTGGTAATCAATAAACATGGGTTGAAGGTCCTAATCTGCTCATTGTTTTCATTCGACGATCATCAATACCTTACTCGACCAGACCAGGTATGGACGGCTTGATGTAAGCTTAGATTTTGATAACAGCTCGTGATTGGCCAAGGGGCGGAGCAATTGGCAGTAATAAGCCCCTCCCTCGTTCAGAGTCGGAGAAAACTCACCCTGTATAACTTGTGGTTGTGATGTCTTGCTGTTATACTTTCAACTACAGTTAACTATGGTTATATAAATTTCAGATTATTCCCTAATTGAAAGTATCCCCTGATTTATTTATATCTATATTTATATTTCATACCAAATATTAAAGTTATCACCTCCCACCTCTGAATAATTTATTCATTTATTCATAATGAGTTTGAATTTTGTTTCAGTTATTTTCAGTTGGATTTAGACATCGCCTTGTCGAAATTGATCGACGACTTCATCAATCATCACAGCAAAGTTCGAGATTGGATGTTCGGATTTCCGGACGTCATACATTTTCAGAAAAATTATACTCTGGCAATCTCCATCCATCCATTTAGGTCTTGGTCGTTCATTGTTGTAAATTTCTTTCGTAGGTGATGACATACCTTCGGAACCAACAAACCAATGATAACCGCATGAGCTCTGCAGAGTGGGACAAAGCTGAATTATGCCTTCGGCGCATGATGCGATTTTTGGTGCTTTCTACCCACTAGCTTGATTATTTGAATTATTTTTGTTAATGGCACGCAAGGAACCAAGCATTTAAATACAGTGAAACCTCTCTTATCGGACACCTCTTAACCGCGGACATCTCTTTACCCTCCGTAGTCACACTACCAAATAATATCAGCGTAGTCACACATGGTCAATTTGACCCAGTCAGTTTTCAAAAAGCGATTGTGAGCAAACTATTACTCCAAAGTATTTAGAAAAATTACAGAACATGCTTCAAACGTTCTGAATTATGGACGAAAAAATTGATTTTTGACCTCTCAATAGTGGACAAGATTTCTGGTCCCGAGGTGTCCGCTATTGGGAAGTTTCACTCTACTCGTCTCGCTAGCCAAGAGCAACAAGGGTAGGTTTAACCACTAAGGATCAAGAAGAGTGAAGTGAGCGTAGCCATCGAACGAGCACCATAATTGAAGTGGAGATTCCAGTGAAATCCTACCTAAATCGTCTGCATACTATTTACTGATTAATCGGTTTCGAAGTATATGCGTTGTGATTTGAATAATAAAAACAATAGTGATCCATCGTGAATTTGACATCCTAACCTCTCTTGAGTCTGCACGAATTTCAACGTTTAATACTGAAAATTATAATGAATTTTCAAAAAAGAAAATAACAAACAATTTACTTACCTTATCATTTTTAGTATTTGTTTATTTGTGTGTTGAGTTGACATCGACTGGGGAGGCAATTCTTCGTTTTTACGACATTACTCTGATTTTTTCTCACGCATCACGGAACTACAGGTACGTATAAATATACGCCTGTTTGAATTACGCGCCGCTTTTCGTCTGAAAAGATGGCCGCCGAGGGCCTTCTAAGCGGCACTCGGCCAACCGTATTAGTACGAGAGATGGCAACCAAAACCATGTTCGAGGGGCTATTCACTCGTGAAATCACTTGTACACCCCCTGTCGAAATCGATTCGAAATTATTTTCGTTTCCTTTCGAAATCACCTGAAATCAGGCGAGATTAGAAGAAATCGCAAACTATTCTGTGATTTTGTCAAAATCGCTCGAGTTCAAACGAAATCACGAATCGCTCGAAATCGCTTGGTAGCACGCGAAATCGCTTGGTAGCGCACCGAAATCGATCGTTAGCGCTCGAAATCACTTGATGTTGCTTGAAATCATTGTAACAGCTTCAAATCACGGTAAAATCGGGCGAAAATTCAACGGAATCACATTGGAAATCACATTGGAAATCACAATGGAATTGCTTGAGGGTAGTAGACGAATCGGAGATGACGTTTTTCCTCGCGTTTTTCTGCGATGTCTATGCATTATAAACTGCGGAGGCGTAGTAACTACACGCGCCGCGCCAGTGAGCTCCGTGATCCGTCCAAATCTGTGTTGTTTCCCGGTATCGAGTACTATTTTGTGTCGACCGTCGCCAATTACTCTCGGTGAGCAATTCGTGGATTGGAAGGTGGAGTGGTTGTCAACATGACGTCCACGAAGCGAAAGAGAGGTTGTAACGTATTCGACAATTTGAAAAATCACAAAATTAATAATTAAAAATCATTCAAGAAAATAGCCGACAGAAATTTCAAATTCAAACCACGGATGTCACCTGACGTAACATTCACATTGTATATTAGAAGCATTAAAACACACACATTAGAGTCACAGTAACAAAATTTAACAGTCATTTGGACAACAACACAATACACGATTAACATTGTTTATACAAAACACACGTAACTTAGACCCAAAATGTAAAATAATTTAAGGAAAGATTCCTGTCAACGAGACAAACACCAATGTACATAACCATGCGTGATCCTTTATACCAATAAACGGGGATTAACATGGATAGAGAAGAACAGAAAAGCAGTAAATAGTATTCATACGCCAAGTAGAGACGTTGAGGAGTTCGTGGGTCAACCCCCACTCCCGAAAATGTGAATAAATGTGCCTACGCGTAAGGAAAAGTAGTGCGAAAACCGAGGTGACGTAATAGATTGCGGAGCTCGGGAAATCACTTCGGTCCGGCCTGACAAGCCTGTCAGACGTGTCGAATTTCGGGTGTTCACTTCGGTCTGTCCACTTGGACGTGTTGGTACGTAATTCGTGGGAGCAGTCCACGAATCTACGAATTTAGAGTCATTTTCGAACTTAGAAAATTTTATTTTCTCGATTTAACGACTTAGAAAATTTTTGTGGTCGAGACATTCCATTTCAGGCTACTGCCTTCCTTGCATG
>JAFFZH010005956.1:5166-23561 GCA_018420115.1 Euura saliciscinereae
TAAGACAGAAGACAGATACGACAGAAGACAGGTAAGACAGAAGACAGATAAGACAGATACGGCAGAAGACAGAAATCCGGAACTCACTTTATCGGTAAAATCATGCAATGTTTTGATTGCTGGGCGCTCATCTTTGTCGAGTTGCGTGCGGTAGAAAATAAAATCAGGATATAACCAGACACTGAAAAGTCTTTCGCCCGCTATCTTTACGACTATGAAGATGTGTTATTGAACAGTAGACTAATTGACAGAAGTCAAGTGAATAGGGGTCACAGGTTATCCCACAGACTCCATTTAATTGTACACTTCATAGGGCAATTTGGAGTTCCTTTGCGCCCCAATCTCATCGGATAATTCAGTACAGCTCACAAAAATCGTAGATCCGCATTCAGTTATCCTGTTCCTTTTCCTAGTTCCAAGTCCAACTATAACTGTCTCTTGTCCTGGGTCAGTATTATCATTTCTCTTTGCTGTTTTAATTTTTTTTCTGCACTATTTTGCGTGTAATGAAAACGTAGTTAAACTTGTCTCCACTACGTTCCAAAATCCATTCCCGAAAACGATGAATAAATATTGTATAATTATAATGAAGAATCTCAATTTACGTGACAAACGAGAATATTTGATTTCTCCGATCCATGAATCTGAAGGCGTTGACGCTCTCTTGTGTTAGAACTTATTTTACCTCTTCAGATAATCTCTGCAGGGAACCAATCCCAATTTCTGGTAAATCGATGATCCTACTTTTGGTGCAATTATTGATATTTTACGACCTAATGGATCTTACTATTTCCTGTAAATTGCATGACGGTCATTTTCGTCACGCCAGACTTCTATGAAACGCTGAATACATATAACCTTGATATCAGCTTATCATTATCGCGTGTCTAATAGCCCGAAGTAGTAATTAGCGTCATTTCCCTCAGGATGCTGAAGAACA
This sequence comes from Euura saliciscinereae, assembly GCA_018420115.1. NCBI lineage: Eukaryota > Metazoa > Arthropoda > Insecta > Hymenoptera > Tenthredinidae > Euura > Euura saliciscinereae. The sequence continues at coordinate 6,107 of JAFFZH010005956.1, forward strand.
GACGGATACCTAGTTCGATGTTCCAATATTCAACATTGGGGTCCATGCCTTGGGGAAGCGGATCAACGATTAACAACATGCGGCATTTGAAGTCTGTAATAAATTAGGATTAAATGTAGGGAATTACTATTCCATTATTATCTTCATATAATCAACATATTTTGAACACATGTTTACGATACGAATGATCAGAGACGTCTGCCTGATCTCTGAGAGGGGATTGACTCCAGTTTCTCTGTGTGTCCTAAACTTTTATGTATTACTGTCTCCTGTGAATCTCGCGGCTTCTTCGTACTTCGATCATACACGAAGTAGTTATTTCAGTAAATTTACGCCTCGAGTCAGCTGAGGAGAGCACGTCTTTTGATTGTTATCGCGATTGGATGGACCGGTTTCGTCATTATTTCCATCTTCAATCGAATGTCCTCCGGTGGTACGATGTTGTCCTTTGTCAAAGTGTATCTTCGGAGAATCGTTGCCACCAGTGTCTTCATCACCATCATCGCGTACTTCATTCCTGGATTCGAAATAAATTGGGTCTGTTACTTGAAGCTTTTCCAGGTGGTAGCAGGGGGCTTAGCGATCCTCCTGCCCGGCACTCGCTTAGACGCTTAGACGCTTAGACGTCCCTACATTTCGTCTGACATCTGACGTGTTTGAAGACATTCTCACACATCACCGTCGTTTTTAATGTAAATGATGTTCACCTAGATTCCGCGTAGTTCATCATGGTTAATGGTATGGATTTATATTCACCTATGCAGTTCCTTGGCCCACCGCTGAATGCCAGATACGAGTAAGGGTGTCGTTTCGCAACTTCTTCGGGTAAAAATCGGTCCGGATCAAATTTCAATGGTTCTGACCAGTATTTTTCGTTTCTATGAACTCCAAGAACGGGAATGATCGCCTCGCTCCCTTCCGGCAGAGTGTGCTCACCTGTGATCAATTACGATTGTTGTTTTGGTCGATTATGAAGAAGGTATAATGATCGCGATTACACACCTACATCTAAATCCTCCTTCACGGCACGCACGAGAAGAAAAAATACAGGAAACAGTCGCATCGCTTCTTTGATCACATTATCCAGGTATTCCATACGTCCCAATTCTTCGTGTGTCACCTCACGTTCATTATCGTCTCGATAGATTCCAAAAAGTTCCTGGTACGCCTTCTCCTGTGGCATAATTCCACCCAAATGTTCTTCAATTATCGTGCCTCGTTAAATTAATTCGAATCTACCTGTACTTCAGGATAGCCAGATAGCCAGATACTGAAGACTCTTTTGCTGGTTATTGCGGTGACCCTGAAATTGATAGCTACCACTAAGCCCTGGTGGAAATAGTTCAATATAGTTATGCATAGTTTTTCATATGAAATTGTAGATTTTCAACAGAACTACGCATTCAATTCGACTCACTGTTGTAGGGCCTCTACGTAGGGGTGTCCCTTGCTGGTAATTTGCGCTTCGATTTTGGTGTCCATCAAGGTTTCTACAGTCCCAAAGTTTCAAGTTTTTATGAAAAGTCAGTGTGACTGTGAATTATATTGATTATACGCTATAAATACCGCAGAGCATGTCCAGTGTCGCAAGCTCTATTGGATCGAATATATCGAATTCCGGTCCGTCCAAATTACGCTCAATTTTATTGGCCAATATCTTCGACTGATATCTTGCCTTGATTTGTTCAGGGTCAGTAACGCCGATGTAAAGTCGATGGGCGATCCAAAACCGCGAGGGCGTCGGATAAGAGCTGACAATCTCACTCATCCTCTTCAGATTATCTGATAGTCGATGAAATCAAAAGTTATCTGAATACATACCGTGTGATTTCGTGGATGGACTCCTGGGTATATGCAACCGAGATGACATTGATTGTTGCTGGATAAAAAGCAGAATGCGTGATTGGACGCCAGCAATCAGTGTCATCTCAGTTGCATATGCCCAGGAGTCCCCTGGAGACGATCGTGAAGAGTTGGAGTTTCACCTTCCGTGCTACCGATGAAGAGATGAGCGTTTCCTATCAACGGCAGAGCCGGAGGCCCTTCGAATTTGGCGGCCAATTTGTAGAGACGTCGCCTTCCCGCGTATCTCATCACAAAACTGACGATCACACATAGTATCGCACACGTTATTGTCACACTGGTTGCCGTAAATTCCATTATTTTGCAGTAACTGAAGAAACTGCAGTGTCTTTGACCAACTCTAGACAGACTGAGCCTCGCTTCGTTGTACACTTAACTATAAACACACCACGAATTAATCTAAATGGCGGCAAGAGTTCAATTAAATACAACGATATGACGAACTGCGTTGTCCATTCGTAAATTAGTGTCTCGTAAATCTTTTATCTGGACGGATAGCCTTAATGGAAAGCAAGACGAACTTTGGTTTCTCGTAGATATCGTTATCACGAAGTATACCTACAGTGATGCGGATCGGTAGATGCGCCGGAAGCAGGCAACCGTACATGCATGCTGCTTCTTATGGTACACCCAGGGACAACAATTGTGGCGGTCCTAGAGTTATGCAACCGGAAATTCACGGACTCCTTTCTGTTGGAATCGGTTGAACCCAATTTTATAATCACCAGATTTATCTAATAAACGAATATAGGTGATCATAAGCTTACTCTCGAATTTCAACCGATGAAAGAGATAAGGAGCCTTGATAACATATTATAATAGTAATAAATACTAATAGTAAACTTATACACTGTGATCGAAGACGAGAGGGAAATTTGATCTACATGTAATAGTAAATATTTATAAACTCGTTCATAAGTGTGCATATCGTAATATGTTCGTTTTCATTCGTACACAAGTGAAAAGTAATGAATAGTTGACGTTGAAATTCTGTTAGTATTATAACAGCACTTTTGTTTAGATTTTGAGGTTGGGGTAACTATCAGCTATATCCATTTGTGAGTTCCCCTAGTTCCGACGCTCCCAACTGCAGAACTACGCTACTAGTGCTGCTACGCTACGACTGATTCCAACGAAAAACAGTCCGTGTATGTTCGGTTGCATAACTCGAGGGCCGCCACAATCGTTGCCCCCTGGGTGTACACCCAGTACTCCCAATCGATTAAATTGATTTTTCTGTTTTTTGTACTTGGTAGTTGTATCTGATCTCAAATCTTTCATATAGGAAAAATGTTTTGGAAGACGACGGCTGTTAATTAAAACTAACTTCTGTCGGTAGGTATGTTTTATCAAAGACTATATGTCGAGAACGAATTATGATTGATTGGTTTTTTGGAGGAAGATTTTTTCTGGAAGACGAGTTTTTGTTGGTATGTCTATTGAAGGAAGATTTTTTGTGAAAGATGATTTTTTGTTGGTGGGTTTTTTGAAGGAATATTCTTTGTGAAAGACGAGTTTTTGTTGGTGGTTTTTTTTGTTTCAAGGATATAACTTGCTCCGGTACAATGTACGAATTATGTCATCACGAAATCTCTACGAGTACATATATCAAGGATAAGTCGGGCTCAGAGTCAGTCACAGAAATTTGTTCATTAGCCTACACATAACGTTTGACGATTCCTGGCTGATTGAAACAAGCCGGGAGAACGATTGCCGATTCTCGCCCGATTGATTATTACCAACTTCCTCGATAGCAGGTTCGCACAGTACAGGATGGAACCGACTGCATCCGTTCTTGCGATCGCATTGGCATTGCTCTGCGTAGTATTGAGCATTGTAGCGTGGCACAAGCGGAGAGGACGACTTTACGAACTGGCCTCAAAATTTGGAGGACCTCCGACTCTACCGGTCATAGGAAACGCGCTTCTCTTGGCCGGAGGCAACGGAGGTGAGCGCACGCTACGTTGTTATCAGGAAAATTAAAGACATGAAACGCGGCTAAAACATCAGATACACGGCTCATTGAATTTCAGCAATCCTCAAATCGATAGCTGAAATTACGAAGTCATATCCCTCGCCGTTCCGGGTTTGGATTGGTCATCGATTAATTATCTTTGCTACTGATACTGAACAGCTGAAGGTGAGACATCGCGGTGTTGCGATAATAATCGCGAATGATCAGAGTAACCATTATTTTCTTCATAATTGCAGGCGATATTCACGAGCCCGAAAACTATTGGGAAAAGCTACGTATATGAATTTTTTGAACCTATGGTCGGCGAAGGGCTTGCTACTGCTCCAAGTAAGTATTGAATATCCCATTTCGAAAAGCGATACATTGAATCAATGGTTATGCATTTCAATATGATTTGATGGAATCCATTGGCTTGCAGCCTCGGTATGGCGAGTACATCGGAAGCTGATCCAGCCTACTTTCAATTCGAAGCTTATAAATTCCTTCTCGGATGTGTTTTCCGCTCAATCGAAGATATTAGCCGATAAATTCGAACAGAATTTGAATGGACCTGAATTCCAAGTGTTTGACCATGTGGTGCTGGCTACGGTAGATATGCTCTGCGGTATTTATATTGCCTATTCCAACTTCTGACACTATAATAATGGCACTTCTTTCCATTGGTTATCTGAATTTATTATAACTCCAGAAACCGTGATGGGTTTGAAGATTGGTGCACAGACGAACGGCGCTATAACTGACTACGTGAATGCATTGCAAGTGTGAGTCACAATTTGTGGAGCCTAGGGTAAAGCCCCAGGTTTCCTCGATTATTACTTTGCTGATTGCATAATCATTTTCAGGGTCGGTGCGCACACTTGCACGAGAATGTTCAATATCTGGCTCTATCCTGATTTCGTTTTCAACCGCAGCCAGATTGGCAAAGAATTCTGGCGAAGCATCAGGATAATTCGTGATTTCACAAACACCGTGAGTTCGGAATTGTGTCTCCATTTTTAGTTCACTGAACCTTCCAGGTCAATTACTCGGTGGTCGAACCACAGATTTATCGAAAGACGTGGAAAATGTATCCAATCAATGGTGGTTTGCTTCAGGTCATCGAAAGTCGAAGAAGCGAAGTCCTGAAGCGCTCCAACGGTCGTCAGCCGGACGCAGCCAACACGAAAGACGATGAATGTGAGTAATTGATACTTGGCGACCCGGAATTGTGTTTCTAGAACCGACTCCAGCTCGATTTCCGATTTCTTAATTCCCAATAACTCTTTTGCGTTACGCAACAGGTAGGTGATATTATTTAGTTTTTCGCAAAATTATGTTTATAGACGAGCGGATGCCTCGAAGAGAAGCATTTTTAGATTTTCTTCTGACGCTTACCTATGAGGGTGAACGATGGTCCAACAAAGAGCTTAGTGACGAAGTGACGACGATGATGATAGCCGTAAGTATGACGTGTCAGATCACATGCCAAATCAACAGCAGATACTGAATCCGTACTTCATCCTTTGGCTGATTCGCAATGACGAGATCATTTTGCAGGGGTACGATTCTACTGCGGTCACGAATTCTCATGTACTGTTGATGCTAGCTTCTCATCCGGACGTACAGGTACGTGATTCACCTAAGATTCGGATGTACAATCATTCAACCTGTGTCTCCGAGATTCTTTCACCCAGTTTATCGACGTTGTTGAATTCTGCAGGAGAAGGTGTACCAAGAACTGTACGAAATCTACGGAGATGCTGATGTTGACGAGCGTCCAGTTGGTCCCGAGGGTTTAGGGCGCATGGAATACCTGGAACGTGTGATCAAAGAAACGATGCGCCTCTTTCCTTTCTTACCAGTGATTGCACGTAAAGTGACGGAAGATTTGGAAATAGGTATGCAATATTTGCTTCTCATCTACTCATCCGTCTACATCTACTACATCCGCTCATCCGTCTATTATGTTCGATTGCAGGCGAGTTCATTGTCCCCGAAGGAAGTGACGCTTTCATCCCTATTCTCGAAATACATCGGAGCGAAAAATACTGGCAAGACCCTTTGAAATTTGATCCGGACAGATTTCTTCCCGAAGAAATAGCGAAACGTCACCCCTACACGTATTTGGCATTCAGCGCTGGACCGAGGAATTGCATAGGTATTTTGCAATTGTATCGGCGGACATACCTCTGATTATCGGAAATAACAACAAATTGACGTGACCGTTCGAATTCCAGGTATCAAGTATGCGATGATGTTGATGAAGACTGTCCAGGCCACGGTTCTCCGCAGATATGTTCTGAAGAAGAACAAAATTGTCCCGGTGAAGGATATCCAAATTAAGATGGAAACAGTACTGAAAATGGTGGAGCCGGTGACATTGAGAATGGAGAAACGGACTCGAAATTGAATCACGTCATGGTACATAAATTCGATGAGTGATTGAACCTGTGACCTCAGACGATCCGCTCGCCTTCAACAATATTGAAAAGGGGTCACTGTCGAGTACCGAATCATTGTGCAACAATACTATGCAGTTTTTCAGTGAAATATTTTCTAATTATAATAAAAACCAAGAAAGAGAATATCGATTTTCGGGCTTTCGATTTTCTTCGAATACCTGGAAATAAAATCTTCCCATGACGAAAGTTCCTATCGGTTCTGGTCGAGATCATCTGTTTCAAGAAAAAACTTATAACTAGATGATACATCGAGTCTTGTGTGACTTGTATTATATTTCAAGATTCATCCAATGAAAATGAACGATTGGTGGACTTGTCAGAGTTAAAGTTTTGCCTCACAGTTTCTTTATTGTTCAATATTCATGTTCGAAATTAGAGTACACAATGCTGATATATTCTAAAGCAAGACAACAACATATTATATTTCATATAATGCGACAATGATTCACGCGTTCTTTAGTGGTTGTTTTTGCCTTCTCGGTATCAAAGTAGCCCTTTTTCTGACGGCAAGAGTGAGTCTTCGAGTGGTAAGATATCCTCCGTGAACAGGTGCTAAATTTGGAACTTTTCAATGATTGAGAGAATATTGTCAACGCATGATTTCCAAATTGAGGACAGTGATTCTCCACGAGATTAATCATCAGACTTACCCAGGCAATTTCTTGGTCCACGGCTGAATGGCAGATGACAGTAGGTGGGTCGTTTCGCGACTTCTTCGGGCAAAAATCTGTCCGGATCAAATTTCATTGGGTCTACGGCCAGTATTTCTCGTTTCTTTGAATTTCGAAAATAGGAATGAGCACCTCGCTCCCTGCCGGCAGAGTGAGCCCACCTTCGATCAATCGTAATTGTACATTTTGTAAAATATACTTGTAATATATTCAGTAAAATACGATATGTATATAATTGACCTATATCCAAGTCATCCGTTAGGGCACGCGTAACGGCAGCACCCAAAGTGAACAATCGCAACGTTTCTTTGACCACATTTTCCAGATATTTCATGCGCGACAAGTCCTCGCGTGTAATCTCACGATCGACGTCATCTCCATATATGTATTTCGAAGAGTTCGAGGTATACGACCTTGAACGTTTATCAACTAGGTGAAGAACATCAACCCATATTTTCATCCGAGTAGTCGTCACTCGAACGTGTGAACCGCACAAGATCGGATCACGTACCTGAATCTCTGGGTGGGATGCGAGGAGCATTGCCACGTAAGAGAACATGATGGCCACTGACTCATGTCCCTGGGAGTAGAAATAAAACAATGAAGAACGTATCCCAAGCAAATGTATGCTTCGATAAAGGTTGAATTATAATTGTGATACACTCGAACTCCCTCAGGTTGACCGTCCGCAAGTTTCCGCTATGTATATCCTTTCTCCAGAGTCTCCGAACTCGTCAATACCGTCTGCAATCATGGTCATCGGTATTGTTTGATAGTTTAATAGCTGGTGATGACTTCAATATCTCCTCTTGACTTGGTCCGCGGGTCAGCAACGCCGACGTATAATTCAGAACGTGTAAAGTAATGACTAACCAGCTGGGAATTATGAGCGAAATAGTCTCTCTTGGTAGAACAAGAACTCTGATCAAATTTCATAATCTGAAAGATTCATTGGATAATCCATTAGATGAATCGCAATCTAAAATCCTGAAGATCGAACTCCAATCTAATTGGAAAACGATCATCCACGAAGCTGTCGACATCGTAGAAGAAGATCTGGATGGACGAGATTACCTACGACGAAAAATTTCAACGATCAGATCACAGGATCAATGAGAGGTCATAATGTTATCAAGTTTTTGGAACGTATAGGTACACGCGGAGGAACGTATTGTTATTCTCAATTTTGTGAACGGAGCTGCTTGCGTATAAGACAGTAGAAATAGTGACTACGAATGATGCATAGGGTCTACTGAACTTTTCCACACGTCTGCCGCAAGGTAATTGGAACCTGTTTTTTAATTGAATTCGACCTTGTGACTACAGTTATGATTTGAAATTTGGTACACCGTTGGAAATAAAGCATTGAAACAGGTCCACAAAAATGTTACGTTTACGAACATATGGTGAACCTACGGGGACACTTTATACATATTGAATTTGCAAAATTTTTCTAACAGTGTCATGGTCAAGATAATCAATTTCGAAACTCGTTCGTAGCTGGTACGACGTGTGACGATACCTGCAGGCTATGATAAAGTATCTGAGAAGAGCGAGGGTTGCCAATTTTCGTCCTATTGGTCATTTTCGACTTCCTTGAACTGTTGTTGCATATATATGGCACAGAATGAAAAACTCCGTTCATAGAAACAATTTTCAATACCTAATTTCGATCATTTTGATGACCTACATACCCAAAAATCAACATCTACATCAAAATTTTAGTTCGAAAAGAGTTTTTTTTTTCCTTCAAGGATACCTTGCGGAAATCTTACCCAAAAAGAACAACCAACCGACTCTAACTGACAATTTTGAACGACATAAACTCATGTGCACTGTTTTTGGAATCGTGGCCGCAAAAATTATTTCGCGAGGTCATAATCGCCCAATTCTTACCACCGTGCGAATATTTGTAGATGTATCTTCTGCTTCACCCACTATGAAATTTTCAGACCGCCTTCGATATTGGAAATGTTGTGGCGTGTAAAAATTTCAGCCAGTTCAACGGGTTAAAAAAAAATCGCAAAAAAATATGTTCACAAATTTCATAGAAAAACACGAATTTTTTGTGTAAGAATTTTTTCCATGTGTTATCTGGATTTCACGCTGGGTCAACTTGGAAAAACAAAAACCGTTAAAATCTGATTATTCGACCAACTATAGTGAGAAAATGCATGGTCAGAAAAATCTGAAAAAATCACATAGTTGATGCTTTTAATACGAACTTCAATCAGGTAAAAGGGCAATAAAATCGGAAGTGGTAGGGGAAAAAAATCTCGTTTTCTCGTTCGATTTGACGTGGAATATTCTACACATTGTCAATATTAAACTCATACTCTGTTATTCGAGGATATTATTCCAAGAAATGAGGAGAACAACAAAAGCCACAGGTACGAAAACGTGATGACGCAATATGCGGTCGATGCATCATGATGTCGTCGATAGCAGCAGAGATATTTCTTTCTTCTTTCTTCTTCGTTGATTATTTACAATAAATTTTAATCTCTAAATCAGCACCTGTTGAATTTAACTAGTTTATTAAAAAAAAATGGTCTCTTCTTCTCGAATATGACTTCACGAATCTATAAATCTTTCACTGACCTGCGTGGACCGAGGTCGACTTGTACGTTAAACTTCTTTGTTCCTTCACGCGAGGTCAGATCGTGTTATTGTCGGCGCATCCGAATTCTGTGAAGTGGAAAGCGTCTTGTCAACATGACAGTTACGACGCATCAGCGATAAACCGTGACAGACGTACGTCAAGATTGATACTCATCGTCAGAAATCCTCATCATTCTGTTACAAAACAAAAAAAAAATCGTAAAAATTAAAGATGTGTTTCCCCCATTGAAAATTGGATAAACTCATCGTCATATCCCCCAATATTCGTATTCCCCACCACTCCTTACGAGGATGCAGGCAAGGTATAAGAAGGAGCAACTCGACACTGCCGTCACCGAAGTTTAATTTTCCTCTGTGCTTATCGCTCCCGAATTCCGGTTGCAGAATTGTGTTAATGTTATTTGTCGGATATTTTTTTAGTCCGCGTCAGTTTGTCAAGAATTCAGGACCCCTTGTGACTCCTCGTCAAGTAACAAGTCATCGGGTGTCCGGCGCCAAAATTTAGATATATGTACTTCAATATTTTCTAGTTCATCGCGACAATCGGAAACAAACGCCAGAAGGTAGCGTATACCTAGATTGCACCTTCTCTTTGATCTGCCTGCTGAATTTTTGATAATCGATCCTCAAAGCAGCGTTATGCTCACAAATTCACTAAATCAGCATCGACTGCATTGAAGAAGGTATATTCATGCGATTTCGAGTTCGTTTGTTGTGGCCGTAACGACAATTTGATAGACTCATTTCAATGTGGGCTGGAGAAGGTTTCATTTGATATCGTGCAGGATGGCAATGACGTCGACGACTCTTGTGATCGCATGTGTACTGCTCTTCGCAGTATTGAGCATTGTGACGTGGCGCAGACGGAGGAGACGTCTCTACGAACAGGCTTCGAAATTCTCCGGACCTCCGGACCTGCCCATCGTAGGAAACGCGATTAGGTTCATCAAACACGCCAACGGTGAGCGTACAAGGCTACTCTTTTCTCAGACTAGAAATCGAAAGCATGTGCGATCATCGTCTTACATGGCTCATTGAATTTCAGCAATCTTCGAATTCTTAGTTGACCTCACGGAATCATATCCTTCGCCGGCCTGTGCTTGGTTCGGTCCTCAATTACTCATCGCTGTTACCGATCCCGAACAGCTTAAGGTGAGGCAGCTCGATCAATCGATGAAAATTTCTCACCACGAATTAACTTTATCACCAATTACAGGCGATATTGATGAGCCAGAAAGTAGCTGAGAAATGCTACCTGTATGAATTCTACAAACCCTTGGCTGGCACGGGACTCGTTACTGCTCCAGGTGAGTGAATCAGCTTTTGACTAGTTCATCATTACTTGTGGGATTTGACGGGAATCATTGGATCGCAGCATCGACATGGCGAGTACATCGCAGGTTGATCCAGCCTTTCTTCAATGCGAAGATTCTAGACGGTTTTGTGGACGTATTCGCAACCCAGTCTCTGAACATGGTCAATAAATTGAAGCAGAATTTGGACGGACCGGAATTCGAAGTTTTTGGTCTCGTAGCGCTGACTACGGTGGACATACTCCGCGGTATGCATCGCCTGTTCTCAATTTCGACACTGTGACTCTGAACTAGATTATGTGCTCCTTTCAGAAACGATGATGGGTCTGAAGACTGGAGCTCATGCGAGCAGCGGATCTGACTACGTGAATGCAGTGCAGAAGTAAGTTGTGGTATTTGATGCACGTTCCCTCGATTTATGGGTGCTGATGATCACAGACCTGAACGTTTCGACGATTAAAATATTATTAGGATAGGGGAAACGATCAGCGCGAGGATGATCAGACCCTGGTTATATCCTGATGTCATTTTCAATCGTACCCAGAATGGCAAGGATCAGCAGCGAGCAACAAAGATAATTCACGACTTCACCGAAAACGTGAGTTCGAAGATTAGTCTGGTAGTCGAACTTTAGTTCCAAAGTCAAGGAAATCATATCTAATACTCATGGTGACATGCTCCAGGTTATTGCAACAAAAAAGAGTGAACTAGAGCGTAGAAGTCAGACGAAAAAAGAGATGATTGAAGACGACGAATGTGAGTAACTTCTGATACGGAATGCTAATTTTCGCTTTTTTATGGACACCTTTTTCATTTTGTCTTTCATTCACTGACCATCGTAGACGACCGGATTCCTCGAAGAGAATCATTTTTAGATTCTCTCTTGAAACTATCTCTTGAGGGTGACAAATGGTCTGACAAAGAGCTTCGTGACGAAGTGACCACGATGATGGCAGCCGTAAGTGACAAGTCTCACCTCCCTAATTGTTCAATCATGTCTTATGATATGCAGCAGATATTTGAAGGTATAACTCCATGCTCTTGCTTTTCTGTAATGTTGGGCTCATCTCACAGGGGTACGATTCTACTGCGGTCACGAATTCTCATGTACTGTGGATGCTAGCTACTCATCCGGATGTACAGGTACGTGATTCACCTCGGATTCGGATGTATAATCATTTAACGTCCGTCTCCGAGATTCTTTCACCCAGTTTATCGACGTTGTTGAATTCTGCAGGAGAAGGTGTACCAAGAACTGTACGAAATCTACGGAGATGCTGATGTTGACGAGCTCCCAGTTGTACCCGAGGATTTGGGGCGCATGGAATACCTGGAACGTGTGATCAAAGAAACGATGCGTCTCTTTCCTTTGTTGCCACTGATGGGACGTAAAGTGACGGACGATTTGGAAATAGGTATGCAACGCGTTCGAATTATCGTTCATCACGCCACTGGTATATTTGCTGCTCATCCACTCATCCGCTCATCCGTCGACAATGTTCAATTGCAGGCGAGTTTACTATCCCCAAAGGAAGTGAACTTTTCGTCCCTATCCTCCAAATTCATCGGAGCGAAAAATACTGGCCAGACCCATTGAAATTTGACCCGGACAGATTTCTTCCCGAAGAAATAGCGAAACGTCACCCCTACACGTATTTGGCATTCAGCGGTGGAGTAAGGAATTGCATAGGTAAATTGCATTGAAAACATCAGACACATTCACATTGGAGACATTCTTGAGACATCCTGTTGGCATGTGTCAATATGACAATCAAACATCTCTCAGCTTCGACCTTTTCCATTCCAGGTATCAAGTACGCTCTGATGTCAATGAAGACACTCAACGCCACGATCCTCCGAAGGTATATCCTGAAGAAGGACAATATCATTCCAGTGAAGGACATTCGATTGAAGGTGGAAACAGTTGTCAAGCCAGTCGACCCAATCACGCTAAGAATCGAAATGAGAACTCGTAATAATTGAACCGAATGTAAGCGAGTTCACAGATGGAAAGGTTCTTGATTCGTATTATATACATACATACGCTATAATATATATATATGTATAATATAAACTTGATTCAAAGATGAAGAAGAATAAAGATGATGCACCCTAACAGGTCAACCAGGAGTCCAAAGTACTCTTGAACATTCTTGAGGCGAAATGAAAAATATTCGTCGAGGCGTATTCAAACGGACCTCTCGAGAGTGTAGAGAACTCAGACTAATTTTCAGCCATTTCAATTTGTCATTTCAACTCAAGTATGATGACTGAAACGTCCTTCGAACGTCAATTTTTAATCTTATGTATTTGTCTCACCAAGAAAAGACTTTAATAAAATTTGAGACCATGGTTCGTCATTTATTTCATCTCACCAAAATTACACAACGAAAGAGGAGAGGCAAAAAGTTTTTGAAAATAGCATCACATAATATGTAGACAATCCTCAATTCACGTAAGGGCATAAGTCACGACTCAAGCACGAGCACGTCTTTCGATTTTTATTCTTATTGGATGTACTGGTTTCAGCATTACTTCGATCTTCAACCGAATGTCCTTCACTGGTACAATGATATCCTTTTTCAAAATGTACCTTCGGAGAATGGTTGCTACCAGTGTCTTCATTCCCATCATCGCGTGCCGTTGTCCTGAAATCGGGATCAATTTATATTTTATTCTTCAGTCATGCTTCACAGTATCCAGTTGAAAGAATCATTTTCTAAACGTAATGAAAAAAAAAATGTTATCGAAACATGAATCTCACACCAATGATAATGATTCTCCATTTCTTCGAGATTACTTGCGGTCCATCACTGATGGCTATCCGTGACCTCTGCTACGCGACTCACCTATGCAATTCCTTGGTCCTCCGCTGAATACCAAATACGAGTAGGGGTGACGTTTTGCAACTTCTTCGGGAAGAAATCTGTCCGGATCAAATTTCATCGGTTCCGGCCAGTATTTTTCGTTTCTATGTATTTCGAGAATGGGAATGACCACCTCGCTACCTTTGGGAAGAGTGTGTCCTCCTGCAGTAGATTACGATCTTTGTTCTAGTGAATCATATATGTATGGACGATATCGATAAGCGATAAATTACACACCAATATCTAAATCATCCGTTACGGCTCGTGTAAGTGCAGGAAATATGGGGAAGAGCCGCATCGTTTCTTTAAGCGAACGTTCCAGATAATTCATGCGGCCTAAATCTTCGTTCGTCACTCCACGATCAACGTCCTCGCCGAAAATTTCGAAGAGTTCCTGGTACACCTTTTCCTGTATCAATAATTATCGGTGATAAACTCAACGATCATCGATACTCTCGTCCGAATCACGTACCTGTACCTCCGGGTGAGATGCGAGCATCAATGTCACAAAATAAAACGATACGGCAGTTGTGTCGTGCCCCTAAAAATATAGGTGAAATTAGGAACGTATCCTGCACAGGGTCAATGAAAGCAGCCCTTTTATCAGATGCGTTTGATGCCACTTACTGCTATCATCATCGCAGCGACTTCGTCACGGAACCCTTCATCTGAATACACGTTGGTCCCACGTGATACCTTCAGAAGGTGGTCTAAAAACACTTCAGCTCGAGTCCTTGGCTCAACTAAGAAAATAAATCATTGTTAGTCAGGCGGGAGAAGATATTGGCTGATGATCAGTGAAGGTGTTCCACAGGAGTGACCTACATTCATCATCTTCTTCACCGGGAGGCGTCGGAAGATCGCTACATTTGCAGAGTTCCAGTTTCTTTTGTTTGATAACCTGAAGTGTCAATGCAAAGATAAGATGATTATCATTGGAGTAACATCGAATGAGACATTATGAAACGTTTTAGAAGTTTGCAGCTGACTCTCAAAACTCACGTTTTCGGTAAAGTCACGCACCGTCTTGATTGCCCGACGCTGATCTTTGCCAATTTGCGAGAGGTTGAAAATAAAATCAGGATACAGCCAGATACTGAAAAGTCTTTGGCTGATTGTGGTGCCGATCCTGAAAATAATCACACCTAATATTGCAAACGGTATTGGCCTCAATCGCCAACGATCAGAAGTCAACGAGGTTTGTCAACTCTGTTCGTCTGGTTGCACGATATGTATTTCCGTTAACTAACTTTTGCACGGCATCTACGTAGGGTGATTTGGCGTTCGTCTGCGCCCCAATCTCGACATCCATCAATGTTTCTGCACTCACAAAGCGAGATATTACAATCATCGAATACAATGAATGGAAATTTACTATATATGCTATGAGTACCACAGAGCATGTCCAGTAAGGCGAGGGCTACTAAATCGAATACTTCGAATTCCGGTCCGTCCAGGTGCCGCTCCATTTTACTGACCAATATTTTCGATTGGGAGTCGAATAACTTAACGTAAGAATTCATAATCTTTGCGTTGAACGTCGGCTGGATCAGCCTCCGCTGTGCTCGCCATTGCGTTGCTGCAATTGAACAAACTTCATGTAATTACGCACAACCTATCCTCGTGCAAAAATTATTAAAACAGTGCTGCAGAGTCCGTAACCAACCGGAGGCAGTGACTAGTGACGTGCCGGTTATGGGTTTGAGAAATTCATACATGTATCCTTTCTCCAGAGTTTTCGGACTCGTGAATACCGTCTGTAATGAGAAATTGGTTCATTCACGTTATCTTTCAATCGTTGAACATCCTGGTGAGATAATCACAACATCTCTTACCTTGATCTGTTCCGGATCAGTAACACCGATGAACAGTCGATCGACTACCCAGAACCGGAAGGGTGCCGGATACAAGCTCACTATCTGATTGATCCTCTTCAGATGATCTGAAATTCGATAAAATTAAGACATTTCTCAATTTATTTTACGATTTTTATCCTTCAGATAATGAAGAGTCATTTCACCTTCGCCGCTACCGATGAACAGATGCGCGCTGCCTATCAACGGCAGAGACGGAGGTCCTTCGAATTTCGATGCCAATTTGTACAGTCGTCGCTTTCGCATATATCTCAACAAAAAACTGACAACTGCACAAAGTATCGTACATGTTACAGCGAAAATGACCGTCTTAACTTCCATTCTGTTGCATGCGAACAATTGAAGGTAAGAGGCAACCAACACCTCGTTTCCTTTACTGATAAATCCGCTACTACGGTTCCTTTGATGAACCGTGGACCAACTGAACTCGTCTCTCGGTCTTCACTGAATATTTACAAATGAGATTGAAAATAGTGGAATTTATTTGCAGCTGACCTCGATCACTTTGCCCTTAGTTGCTTGGGCGTAGTGGGGATGCCACGTAATCCAGTTGATGCGCAACTTCGCTGAAGAGTCTTGTCTTCTAATTTGCCTTGCTGACCAATTAAAGATGATTATGGTCACAACGATTCACAATAACAAAGTGGTAGATAACTTTTGTTTTTCTGGTATTAATACTTTCCAGATAAATGAATGCTTGATTGAAGGAAAACTGGAACTGAACATTCCGTTGCATTCAGAGGCATTATGCGTTCAGTAGATGACCTCACCGAGGATGCATAACAAACTTCTCTTGCGAAACAATATATATGCTTTTCTCTCATTACCAGTTTGAAGATCCAATTACATTGAACCAAGTTTGAACAGTTCTCGTTTTTGGTGCAGTTTGGCAATATTTTATTTATAACTGGTAAAGTAGATAATAGATTACGACAAAAAAAGAACATGCCGTCAATAATTGAGGCAATCAGTTCACAAAGTACCCAAAGCTAATTGTGAACACTGCATGCTTTCGGGGCTGGGGCTTCGTGCAATTCAATTGCGAATTCGTGTTTCGATGCTTATCGTGATTGGATCCACAGGTTTCAAAGCGATTTCCATCTTTAGTTTTATATCCATAACCATAACAAATGATCGAATCGTTGGGACATTATCGATGATGTTGGGTGGCATCGATTGTCATTTACCAACGCAATTCCTCGGTCCAGCGCTGAATGCAAGATACGAATATGGGTGTCGTTTCGGAATTTCTTCCGGTAGGAATCTGTCTGGATCAAATTTCAGTGGATCTGGCCAATATCTCTCGTTTCTATGAAGTGCCAGGACGTCGATGACCACTTCACTCTCTTTGAGCCGGAGGAAATCTTCGTCAGTGGCACCAAATCACTCACCTATTGGATATAGAGCCGATAGACGGAGGATTCAGACCATTTACGACGGTAAATATCGAAAACTGGAATTAGACTCAAATTATATTCACGTATATTAATATATCAACTTTTTTTATATCAATATTGACGGGAAGTTTTGACGGGTTCTCTAGAAGAAGCCGATAGACGGAGGATTCAGACTATTTACGACAGTAAATACCGAAAACTGGAAGCGTCAAATTATATTTAGGTATCTTTATATATTAATTTTTTTTATATCAATTTTTTGTAGGAAGTTTTGACGGGTTCTTCAAAAGAAGCATTCTGCCCCCCGATCCAACACGGAACTTGTAGGACACTCTGCTGTCGCGCAATATCGTCGAGGGGTGGATATTTCGAAATTTCGGTACGAAAAAATAGTTACTCGCGACCCATGTGAGTGAATATCCGCCCCCCGCC
>JAFFZH010005957.1:347-10731 GCA_018420115.1 Euura saliciscinereae
CGAATTTTGACGACGAAAATATCCCAAAGGCACATGATTTCTCCAGCGGCACATCTTGTGACCAATATAGTATATTTTTTATTCGTAAATAATAATCGGGGAAGTTTGCATCGTGTACTTATTCAGCGGTGGGCCAGAGTAGCTTGTTGTTTCAATACGAGAATATGCATACAGGGCCGGCGATCCCCATACGGTTTGGTTGGAGTACTCCATACCTCAGAACCTTGGCTGACTTTCCATAAAAATAAAATTTACAAGTGGACGTGCCAACCAATCGCCACGAAAATACATTATTCTACAACTTTGTTCCATATACTGTTTGTTATCAGTTATGTATTCCAAAGAATTCCGCGCAAAACACTGAAAGTGTTCAAACCGCAGTTTACTACTTTGCACAGCAGTTCCTATCTGCACGTTCATGTGCATCTCACGTGGCGTCGAAGTGACTTTCAATGCCTTTTCCTTAATAAATATTTTTTTTACGGCACAGGCATTAAAAAGTCACTTTTGAACCATTTGAAATCTTTACTTAATCTATTAATCAGTTCTTTCTCTATTTTCGTTTCAACCCATGTCTCTAGTAAAATTATTATATCGTATTTTGCTAGGAGTTCCCATGCCTCAAAGAGGGTACTTATTCCTGCTACATTCCAGCAAATCATGGTTATGGCGTCGCGTCCTTCTGCTGGTCCTCTTACCAAAATCCCCCCCCCCCCCCCCCCCCCCTCGAGCAACTCTTTTGCCTGGTTTTTATTCATCCAGTGGCCATTTATTTCTATTTTTTCGTATCCAGTTCTTGCGTTTCCTCCTCTCTTCGTTACTTCTCTTGCTAGCTCTCTAAGTTGTTATGTTCTTCTCGCTGTTGTTTTGTCCAGTCATCGTCGATATATATTTGCGATCCCTTCAGATTATTTCTTTCTTTCATGATTCTGAGTTTGGCCTCCAGAGAGTTCAGTTCCAGTAGCACTACGTCCCCTGGCATGTCATTCCTGTTCCTTAGCTTCGTTGCTCTATTTATGTTTGCACTTTCCCTTATCTTTAGCTTCTCTGCAATGAATCTGCCTACTTCTTCTTTCAGGTTTCTTTGGTTGAAGCAGGCTCCCTTCATTATTATGTTTCTCCTTCTCTCCTCTCTTTCCGTCATTTCTAGCTTGTGTTCCATTTTCTCCCATCCATGGTGGGTGTTTGGGTTATGGTCCCCGCTTCCCATGTTCTGGATCGTCAATTCTATTTCTTGCCTCCAGTTATTCTCAATATTCTGTTCCGACTCTATCTTCCTCTCTATCTCTTTTATCCTTTCTGCTGTGCGGACCCTTTCATTTTTCCACTTCTCCTCCTTTCGTTCCATTTCTTGCTTAAGCTCTCTTATTTCCGCTCCCAACCAATCCTTAAGGGCTTCTTTGATCTCAGTCACTGCGCTTCGTAGTTCGTTGGAGATTTCCTTGACTAGTTCACTTTTTGTTTCCGCGTGGAGTCTATTGTCCGAACTCGCATCCCTCACCCTCTCAGTTTGTTCACTCACCAGCAACTGAGTATCTCCCTAATTAATGCGTTTATGCACCGTAATATGGGGAGTTTAATTTAGAAGAATATCTAAGAAAGCGTTTACGATCTGTTTTTATATAATATTCTGGTATTATTTCTTACCTTCTCCGAAGACACAGCGAACCAGCGGTAAGGGCGTTGCGGGTGAAAGTGTGTGTGTGCGTCGGTGAGTTTAAGAGTCTTTAAAACTGAAGTTAAATTCTAGTGGGTTGGTTTCCAAATAAATCTTGCAATTATTTATCTTTATAATCTAATTCAAAGAAACACATTTATTATAAATCAACTCGATTAATCAGACTACACTGAGTTTACACAAAATTATATCTTCAATAAACTAATCCAAAAGAAAAACAACTCAACTATCTCTAATCAAAGTTTGGTCCGTCTCTATCAATCTATATTCACATTCAAGAGTCTCCAGCCGGGAGTGTCAATATAAATACAATAAAAGTGTAAGCGTGTTCTTTACGCCCTAGGGTTAAAGAACACAACTCTTGTTAAAGAATCCCGTGCGCTAAGCCAGAATATTTCCTAACCACAGATATCAATAAGTTTGAAGTGACCGGCTGCTGACTCCAGAGAATGGGATTAAAAGATAAGAGTTCAGATCAAGACTAAAACTGTACTGCCAAGAGCGGACCTCTGAGCTGCCCTATATAACTTCTCCCTTAGCGTGTCTCTCTTTCTAACTACTGATAATTAATCAGCATCTCTATTCGAATTGAGCGCGCCGAGTCACCGCATGCATCTACGTGGTGAATCAGTGCGTCTCGGTATTATAAGTGTGCGGGTATTACCGTCCTCCGAGAGAGCGCTAACGATAAGTGGAAGCGAGTGAGTGTCTTTACCGACTCTGATATTATCTTTTATAGAGAACCTCCTTCGGGATCTGTATTACCCGCTGTATCTAAGGCTAAAATATAATTAAGATAATAAATATAAAAAGTGTTGGGCGGTCAATCCGTAGTTAATCTGCCGGATGTGACAGATTTATCCAGATGATCCAGATGATCCAGATGGTACAGATAATTCTGAGAAAGTGAAATTACGATTCAATGGCAATTACCAGAACACATTGAAAGTATAATTTAAGGAATCATCATATTTTAGTTGATGTTGGAAATAATATAAAAAGTCAAAATATTCAGGATCGTAGTTTAGCAGTACTAAGCTGGTGCAGGTGTTACAATTGAAATCAGGGATCGAATGTTGAGTATCAAATACGTTCGCCTAACTGGAGGCTAAGGAAATAGATCAATTTATGAAAGCCTCATTGGAATTTGGTTTGTAGCAAACGATAGATCTCGGTATGACAATTACATTTCTAATGGTACGATTGCTTCCAACTTACTACGGGTACGCCAAGCAGCATCCACAATCTCACCGACTTTGGTCTCTAACTCTTTGAATAATGTAGTAAATCCGGTCAGAAGAGCTGCGTTGTATTCGGGGGGATCTGGAAATTAAAAGATACCTCAATAATTTAGACAATTTTCAAGTGTTAATTGAGGCGCGATATTCTAGATGGGCACAATCGTCTTCAACTCACGTTCGGCTATCGGTCCAAGTAGTCTCGTATAGTTTATAAT
The DNA here is from genome assembly GCA_018420115.1 of Euura saliciscinereae. Taxonomy (NCBI): domain Eukaryota; kingdom Metazoa; phylum Arthropoda; class Insecta; order Hymenoptera; family Tenthredinidae; genus Euura; species Euura saliciscinereae. The sequence goes on from JAFFZH010005957.1 coordinate 3,482, forward strand.
TTTGTCTTTTACTGGGGTGACAGAACCTGAAATTGGAATACAGAGGTTATGATCAAGTCGTCTTCGACTCTCACTCAGTTCTAACAACAGCTGGATGAAAATCAAGCTAGGCTTTATGTATTTTTCGAATGAGTGTCACTTACCAATGAATTCGGCAACAATTTTTTCTGTTTTTCCTGAAAATAAAATAGGCGTATCATGACAGAGTGGAAATTCACCAATTGACGCATGATATAACGGCAATAAGTGAAAAAAATAATGAAATATGAAGAATCAAAATAGAAAATCTCGGTCAATTAAAACAATTTCTCGACTCCACCCTGATATGTGAAGCGAACAGTAGATAACAAAAACATTTTTAAGGGGTAAAAGTCGTCTTCAACTCACCGCTCCCACGCGTTAGGATAGAAGCTACAGCGTTTTGGAGATTGATTCCGGCATTCGTCAAAACATCTGAAGTAGAAATAGAGAGGTCCTGAATATCAAACGGAATGATTTTCCAGAATACGGAGACAAAGATATTGAAGGGAAGGATCTTATCGGCACCACATTCAAATTTTTTTTAACTCTGCAGGCAAAGTCGTGTACTCAAATATTGTTACCCGTGTGGCAATTCGCCACCTCGACGATAACATATAGTATACCATCATATCATAAGAGACAAAGATAATTCGAGCGTTTTGGTAGGCATATAAATTGGTCAAGTAAGTGTATCCACTTATCACTTACCAGCGTCGCTGATGGTCATATTGGATTCGCTATCTGAAAATAAAATAGGTACATCATGACACTATTGTACTTTTCACCACACCTGCACGGAAAGTACGACTTTCGGCCCGCTGCGTGAACGGGAAGTCGTGCTTTCCGATGCAGGGGGTGGTGAAAAATAGTATACAACCCACGGAAGTGAAAAAGGCCATCCCAAACTGCGTTCTTGCCACCCTCTCCTTCGGCTCGGGTGTTAATCTCACATGCAGTTTGGAATAGCCTTCTTTCCCTGCCTAGGTGTGTAATATATACTATTGTCAATATTTGACGCATGCCTTACAATTAGTAACTATGACTCGAATATCTTCGTTGGGTGACATTGTTTTGAACTTACCTTCAGAGTACTCTCTAACTAATGCCGCTTGTTCTTCCAGTACGGCTTTGACAAGTACCACGGCAGCTGAAATTTAAGTAAAGAGGACTGTGATTAAGTCGTCATTCCGCGGTGCTCGACTCGCTAGAGCTAAATTCGAGCAACAAGTGAATATCTGTCATTATCGAAAATCTCTGTATCTTTAACTCACCGTTGATGGAAGGATAGTTTGAACCGACTCCTGAAACAAAAATCAGGATATCATGACAATACTTGACGAATCGAGTGGAACCTGACATGTTGAAAATGGTTTGAACATTCCGTGTATTATAGCATAAAATGTAGAGAATAAAATGGTTCCAAACAAAGAGCATAACGTTCAAAAAACACATTTTATCTATATCGCGATGACGTACGCATAGTTTTTATTTTTAACAATTCAATGAATCTTACCACCTGCAGAACATACATGCTGCAAAATGTTAAGTGTGCTGTTAAATATCGCGTGTCTAATACCTACTGAAAAAGATATTGTAAGATATTACATGAAAAAGTACATAATAAATTTCATACAGTTATGACTGGATTCATGATATGACTTATCATGTAAATTAAGAATGTTGTAAATTATTATGTACTTTATCACATGATTTTTGTTCTGACCATTACGTTGTACAAATACACATAATTTATCATCTAATTTATTGTGTGATGTTTTACATGAGTTTTAGCTCTACAAGTTCCAACTTCTTTGAAGAAACTGAAATCAATCACAATCACATCAAAGCTTATGAACCTAAAACTTTGATACATTATTATGAAGTACCGTAGCTCAAGCGGTAGCGTTACTGCTTCCAAATTCGAAGGACCACGGTTCGATCCCGACTCGGGTGTCCCCTTTTCTTACTATCATCAAATGTGATCATGTAAAATATCCTACGATAAATGAGATAATAAATTATGTGTACCTATTTGTACAACATAATGGTTAGAACAAAAATCATATGATAAAGTACATAATAATTCGTATCAGTAATCCAGTCATAAATTTATAAAATTTATCATGTAATTTATTATGTACTTTTTTATGTATTATTTTACAGGATCTTTTTCAGTAGGGATGGCATAAGGTCGTAACCGCCATTTTAATTTTGTTTATTTTTCATGATTTTTTTAAATATACATATAGCTGTAAAAACTCGTAAAACGCAAAGATAGATTGAAAGAACGACCATTTGAAAAAATTCGATAAAAAATATTGATAGTTAAAAGCAGAAGGTCGTAAGCGCCATTTTTATTCTTTTCATTTTTCATGATTTTTTTAAATAGCTGTAACAACTCGTAAAACGCAAAGATAAATTGAAAGAACGACCATTTAAGAAAATTCGATGAAAAATATTGGTAGTTAAAAGCAGAAGGTCGTAAGCGCCATTTTGATTTTTTTATTTCTCATGATTTTTTTAAATAGCTGTAAAAACTCGTAAAACGCAAAGATAAATTGAAAGAACGACTATTTAAAAAAATTCGATAAAAAATATTGGTAGTTAAAAGCAGAAGGTCGTAAGCGCTATTTTTTTTTCATTCGTCATGAGTTTTTCAAATAGCTGTAAAAACTCGTGAAACGCAAAGATAAATTGAAAGAACGACCATTAAAAAAAAAATTCGATGAAAAATATTGGTAGTTAAAAGCAGAAGGTCGTCAGCGCCATTTTTTTTTTAATTTTTATTTTTCATGATTTTTCCAAATATGTAGTTGTAAAAACCCGTGAAACGCCAAGAAAAATCGAAATAGAGAACGTTCCGAATAATTTGATAAAAAAAATTCGTAACTAAAAGCAGAAGGTCGTAAGCGTTATTATTATTATTTTTTTTCATTTTTCATGTTTTTTTTTTTAAATAGCTGTAAAAACTCGTGAAACGCAAAGAAAAATCGAAATCGACGTCGTTTCGAAAAATTCGATAAAAGAAATCGCAGTTAGAAGCAGAAGGTCGTATCCGCCCAACTTACGACCCTTTGCACTTACATTTTTCGATATCGTGATTTCAATTGATACGTTTTGAACCTTTTCAGAGCGATTGGCGTGAAAAAAAATTGTACGACTTTATGCCATTATAGACAGCAAAACGTCGTATAATGGCGCTTACGTCCTTATGTCATTAGACGCGCGATATTTTGTGACACAACACTTCAAAAATTTATTGCTTTCGATATACGTCCATGAGTTCCAGTTTGGCTGTTGGAATTGAAATCAATAATTCAAATATTCTCAGTTTGTTGATGATGTGTGTGGATAATTGCAATGCTGATGTGGGAGCTATCGAACCACTTGACTCTCAATTTTTTTTTTTTACGTTATTCTCACTTATATGTATGTATTTTCTAGCGTACCCGATTGAAATAAGTGTAAGTGAGGTTTCATTGTTTCGGAAAATCGAACGTTCGAGCATGTGCTATTGGCTGTAACTTACCGCTGGCAACACCCACGCACACCAATGAAGCGACAAGAAGACAGACAATCTTGTTCATGTTGAAGGTAGCCACTTACTTCGTGTCTGGTTAGAATTCGTCCGATCCGTCGTATTTATACACAGCAGGAGACCCCCTACCACGTCGATAACTTAACGTAGGCGATGAACATAAAATTGGTAACGTATGTCGCGTGTCTAATGACATAAGGACGTAAGCGCCATTATACGACGTTTTGCTGTTTAGAATGGCATAAAGTCGTATAATTTTTTTTTTCACGCCAATCGCTCTGAAAACGTTCGAAGCGTATTGTAACGTATTCAACAATTTGAAGAATCAGATAATTATTAATTTAAAAGCATTCAATAGAATAGCAGACAGAAATTTCAAATTCAAACACAGGAAATCACATGACACTCTGCTCAAATACCATTTCAACATGAAATAGAAACAAGACACACACACACAATTTAACGTAGCAAACGCAATTTTAATATTGTTTAACAATTACACGTAACTTCACCAATAATAATATTATAAAATTTAAGGATAAGTTCCTGTCAGAAAGACGAACACACTTGTACATATTACACGGACAAACACTTATACAATAAACGAAGACACCTATATTGGAAATAAACTGAATTCCTGTAAATAGTATTCATGCGCGCACAATAGAAAAACTAAGGAGTTGTAGGGCTCGTCCCCACTCCAGAATATCAGTTAAATGTGCCTACGCAGAGTGAAAAGTAGTGCGAAAACCGAGGTGACGAGTTAAATCGCAGGACAGTGAGAATCACTTCGGTCCGGCCTGACAAGCCAGTCACTCGTGACAATTTGAGAATCACTTCGGTCAGTGACATCACTTACTGCAGTAATAAAATTTAGAATCAATTTTGGACTTAGAAAATTTTATTTTTCTAAATTAAAATACTTAGAAAAATGTTGTTGGCCTTCCATTTCAGACTACGGTCTTTAAAAGTATACGTATCACGTAAACCTTATTAAACAAAGCTTCAAAGATACATTAACTAATAAACTATCAAGAAATTCACGAGAATATTCAGTTCAAGTTCACACAAATCTTCACTATCAATATTAAATCTGTTTTTAATCTAATTATTTCAAGACCTATACAATCATCAATTACACAATACACATCCTAAGACGATTTTTCCAGTCCTTGCTCATCCCAACTATATTGGCTAGTCCTCAGATAGATTGCTACTAGTAGAAACCCCCTGGACTTCGGAAAAGGGATTAAACGAACGTAGTACATCGATTCTGAGTCCTCTCGAGTAGCACAGGTAGAAAATTCCATCCTTGCCATACGAAAGTATAGCATTGCACAAATTTCCTCAGCTTAGGTGGGTTATTTCGATTTAATTGTCCTTATAGAAGCCCCGATGAGTCTCAGACTCTACGAAAACTGTAAAATTCATATTTAAAACGAGTGCTATCCAAGTATAAATCTCCGAAATCGATACAAATAGTCAAGTCTCCGAGGATAGAGGTTAGCTCGTGTAATATCAGTTTAATCGGAGTGATCGTGATACACAAGTGCAAACGGATCACAGTGAGGATTAACGTTACAGTATAGATCAATTGAAATTACGAGATCGAAAAATGTAAGTGCAAAGGGTCGTAAGTTGGGCGGATACGACCTTCTGCTTTTAGCTACGAATTTTTTTTATCAAATTTTTCGGAACGTTCTCTATTTCGATTTTTCTTGGCGTTTCACGGGTTTTTACAACTATTTGGAAAAATCATGAAAAATAAAAAATAAAAAAAAAATAAAAATGGCGCTGACGACCTTCTGCTTTTAGCTACGATTTTTTTTTATCAAATTTTTCGGAACGTTCTCTATTTCAATTTTTCTCGGCGTTTCACGGGTTTTCACAACTATTTGGAAAAATCATGAGAAATAATAAAAATGGCGCTGACGACCTTCTGCTTTTAACTACCAATATTTTTTATCGAATTTTTTTTTAATGGTCGTTCTTTCAATTTATCTTTGCGTTTCACGATTTTTTACAGCTATTTGAAAAACTCATGACATATGAAAAAAAAAATAGCGCTTACGACATGAGACTCAATAGAAGATGAGTATATAAAATCAAAAAAAGAATACTGAAGTAGAGTTGGTATACATATACATACCACGAAAATAACGGCATATTTAAAAATCAGGCTGCCAAGAAACCTAATCCATGACTTCGGTGTACTCGATAATGCTGATAAAAACTGCGCGACAGAAAAAAATTGTTTATCGAGGGCTTCTTTGTCGCAAATATATGTAGTTTACAAGAAAGTTCGCAGGCACAAGAATTCGAAGAGGTGTATGCAACGTTCAGAACTTTTTGTTGAAAGATATGTTGTGGCCCTGAAAAGGGCCGATTTGTTGCCGATGAAGGCGAAGGGTCGTCGACTTAACCTCCGAAACCGTAGAGAGTACGGCCTTGACGTTTCAGAGCGTATACGACGTCCATGGCTGTCACGGTCTTCCTCTTGGCGTGCTCGGTGTAGGTGACTGCGTCACGGATAACGTTTTCTAGAAACACCTTCAGGACTCCACGAGTTTCTTCGTAGATCAAACCAGAGATACGCTTCACTCCACCACGACGAGCCAGACGACGGATGGCTGGCTTGGTTATTCCCTGGATGTTATCACGCAACACCTTCCTGTGCCGCTTCGCTCCTCCCTTTCCCAATCCCTTCCCTCCCTTACCGCGACCAGTCATGGTGAGTCAGTCAAGGTTAGAATCCAAAGTCAAGAGTATAAAATGCGCGCTCTACGACGTCAGCAGGACGAGTGAAGTCGGACGGCAGCAGGGTCTGTTATAAACCCTGCGGTGTACCCCCACCACGCCAACAGTGACCAATCAGCGTGCCAGAGACCAGCTCGAGACCGTTAGAAATGAGTGTGGTAATAAACAAAACCAAAATCTCACTAGTGAGAAAACAATAAAAACTGTCTAGTAAAATTTTGAGGAATAGGTATAGACATTAGGGTGGTCCTTAAAAAGGTCAGTTTTGAAGTGAAAAATGCACACCCCCCAGATCGATTCCAAATAAATAAATAAAAATCCTCACCAAATTTCAGCCTTCTAGCTCAACTAGAAGTCGTGCCTGTGAGCACGAACTTTTTCCCATTCGAATAACATTGGTTTTTGTCATACTTTTGGTCACTTTTTTATTGCAACTGTAATAAGCCTTCAAAAAATCTGAAATTCACAGGACATAATCTCAGCTGTTACTGCGACCTGTAAAAAAATCAACAGACCTCGAACATCATTTTCCAGATTGCTGTAGGGTGATGAACTTGATGTTGAAATTGTTTTTCATGAGTATTGCATCTTATGGGCCAATTCGGACTTTTACTTACTATAAGCTGTCGTTCGAATGAATTTCACTGCATTCAGGTGAAATTCATAGAAAAACTCGTTTTCTCCTGAATATATGGGGTATTCCATGCGAAGCGGGACAGATTTCGGCCGAGGTATGGCGAATTCGACGTTCGTCCAGAATACAGTTCCTAATTACTACCTTGCAACGAGATTTCCGGAGTTGTAGCCCCTGATTGATTTTCGGTTTTCCGCGTTACAAAAGTATGGCGCAATTTTCAGCCAACCACTTTTTTTCGCTCGCCGGCAATTATTTATCGAATTTTTTTTTTTGGAAACTATAAAATTATTTTATATC
>JAFFZH010005974.1:432-14938 GCA_018420115.1 Euura saliciscinereae
CATTAGACACGCGATATTTAACAGCACACTTAACATTTTGTAGCACGTATGTTCTGCAGGTGGTAAGATTCATTGAATCGTTAAAAATAAAAACTATGCGTACGTCATCACGATATAGATAAAATGTGTTTTTTGAACGTTATGCTCTTTGTTTAGAACCATTTTATTCTCTACATTTTATGCTACACGGAATGTCCAAACTATTTTCAACATGTCAGGTTCCACTCGATTCGTCAAGTATTGTCATGATATCCTGATTTTTGTTTCAGGACTCGATCCAACCGCGGCTGAAATCAGGGGTGAGTTAAAGATACAGAGATTTTCGATAATGACAGATATTCACTTGTTGTTCGAATTTAGCTCAAGCGAGTCGAGCACCGCGGAACGACGACTTAATCACAGTCCTCTTTACGTAAATTTCAGTTGCCGTAAAAATTGTCCAAAACGACCTGGAAGTATTTGCGAAGAGTTTTAGACATCCGCCCCCCAGTAAGTTCAAAACAATGTCACCCAATGAAGATATTCAAGTCACAGCTACTAAGACATGCGCTCAAATATTGACAAAGTACAATAGTGTCATGATGTACCTCGTGATGTACCTATTTTATTTTCAGATAGCGATTCCCGGATGAACAAGACAGACGCTGGTAATTGATAAGTGGATACATACACACTTGCTTGACCAATTTATACGTCTACCAAAACGCTCGAATTATTTTTGTCTCCGTATTCTGGAAAATCATTCCGTTTGATATTCAGGACCTCTCTATTTCTACTTCAGATGCGTTGACGGAAGCCGGAATCAAACTCGAAAAAGGTGTACATTCTATCCTAAGGGGTGAAGGGAGTGAGTTGAAGACGACTTTTACCCTTTAAAAATGTTTTTGTGATCTACTGTTCGCTTCACATATCAGGGTGAAGTCGAGAAATTGTTTTAATTGACCGAGATTTCCTATTTTGATGCTTCATATTTTATTATGTTTTTCACTTATTGCCATTATATCATGCGTCGATTAGTGAATTTCCACTCTGTCATGATACGCCTATTTTATTTTCAGGAACCAAATTCGACATACTCATCGAATTCTTGAGTAAGTGACGTACTCATTGGAAAAATACATCAAGCCTAGCTTGATTTTCATCCAGCTGTTGTTAGAACTGACTAAGACGACTTGATCATAACCTCTGTATTCCAATTTCAGATTTAGTCACCCCAGTAAAATCCAAAAATATAGAGGAAATTCGAAGAAGAGGTCGACAGACAGCCGGAGGTGAGTTGAAGACGATTGTGCCCATCTAGAATATCACGCCTCAATTAGCACTTGAAAATTGTCTAAATTATTGAGGTATATCTTTTAATTTCCAGCTACCAGGAAGCGGATCGAAAATGGTGTGGACATATTTACTCGACTTTTCGACCCAATCATAACCAAAGTCGATGAGATTTTGGATGTTGCTATCGCGGTTGCCTCTAGTAAGTTGGAAACAATCGTACCATTTGAAATATAATTGTCATACTGAGATCTATCGTTTGCTACAAACCAAATTCCAATGAGGCTTTCGTAAATTGATCTATTTCCTTAGCCTCCAGTTAGGCAAACGTATTTGATACTCAACATTCGGTCCCTGATTTCAATTGTACCACCTGCACCAGTTTAGTACTGCTAAACTACGATCCTGAATATTTAGACTTTTTATATTATTTCCAACATCAACTAAAATATGATGATTTCTTAAATTATACTTTCAATGTGTTCTGGTGATTGGCAATAAATCGTGATTTCACTTTCTCAGGTGCATCTTCATCATCAGGGCCGAAACTACATTTGGGCAAGCGGGGCAATGCCCCGGGGTCCCCGACCCGAGGGGGCCCCCTGGCAAAGGATAAAAAGAAAAAGATTTAAAAAAATGCTGTAATTTTGTGCCTTTATCTATTCTATATTCATACAATAAGTAATTCATAAAGGGGGGCCCCCAAATTTTGTTTTGCCCCGGGGCCTCCTCAATCCAACTTCCGGCGCTGTTCATCATCATAAATCACATGCCAGTCCAGCTGAACCGAGGCAGCGGAGACTATTGGCGAGTGTCGTCGACAGTATCACCTGATACGAAGATGCTCAATATATTAATCTACGAATTTTGGTGAATCAATTCGCAGGCCACTTCTTAGCAGCTATCGCGGGGCGGAATATTCGGAACCGCTTGTGCTAATCTGAAGAACTTTTCCTGGAAGAACGTAAATCATCTGCTGGACGAGAGACTACCACTTTCTTCCAGTACGTCTTTCGAATGATTACTGAATATGTATATACCAGTGACAATAATTCATAGCTGCACAAGATTGTGAGCAATAAAAATCAATTTCGAAAATATTCATTCGCTGTATATCGTATAAATTTTCCATTTCCCAACACAGATTCCGAATACAAAAGAATAAAATGCAGAGGCCCTTATAGAAACGATTACTTTTTCCTTCCGAGTCACGTGACATGTGAAAAGGTTTTTTTAGTTGCAACACCTGCATGAAAAGTTTGATTCCGTTCGGACCGCTAAACCGATTTGGATGAAATTTGCAAGCCATACTGTTCTTATTCCGAGGCTGTGCCAATAAAGTTTTCAAACGTCGCTCGCTAACCATGTTTCAATACAAAATACCGTGAGGAATATTACGATACAGATAATTAGTCACTGATTACCCGAAAATAGTGATTCAAAAACCGAAAGACGTTCAGAATGATATCCAAACGAGAAGAGTCGGTGCCTCCCCCGTGCTGCACCCCTTCCATGGTTGAAGACATGACATGATTTTTCCGCTCAAAATTAAATCACCTTATGACATCAACGGGCCTTCGATAATCTTCAGTCATTTCGTATCTAGATATGGTATAGAGGACATTTCAATGACGGGATTCGCTTACCCCGATTGTCGAGTCTGATTCGTATTGTATTGACGCAAGTACTTGAATCGTTAATTCGTCATCACTACCGAATATTCAATAAAGTTTTATCATCGCCTGTACCTCATTGATACAGTTGTGCATCGTGGACTACGAATAAATAAATTCAAATATTATTTTGTTCAGAGGTGGATGCCTAATTGGCGTTCACATCATCTGAATTTAACAAAAATTTCTTGACGTTCATCATTCTTCGTCACATTTTGTGCATTTTTTTTTCACTTGCATTCCCTCAAAATCCGAAGAGAGATTTCAAGAATTCAGAAAATCAACCGAATGACGCACATTATCTTGAAAATCGGAAAAATTCATTTAAAAAAAATGAAACTTCTTTTTCCAATAAAAATTCAAAGATCTTGCATGTTATGCAAGTATCCGAGTCATTGAAAATGTCCCCTGTTCTAACATTTTCACGAAACTTTTAATTTTAATTGGGTTTCTTTCTCTTCGACGTCGGACTGTTTGTGAAATACTGATTGATTTCAAGCCTCTGTATCTTCCAAACGGTCCATTCTAAGCAAAAATTGCTCAGAATCTTTTTTGTGGGAAATTTCATCATCTCCAAAATTGTTTCAGTTGATTATTCACCTAGGATCGCCAGGGAGCGAGATATATGTCGAAATACGGTACGAACCGTCTGTTCAGAATTTCAGAACGATCGTGATCGTCTTTTGTTTATGAAATGTGAACGATTGAAGCGATTGGACGAATGTATAGAAAAAGTACTGTATAGTGCCGCCATCTACATACGATACCTTAGATCCCTTAGAGCAGAACTTGTAAAACAGCCGCCATTTTTGTAGTCCGTTCAGACCATGACGTCATTTGTTTACTAAAATATGGAAAAATGTGTGATACGTAAAGCGACTGACCCTAAAAATTGCGGGAGAACAGTTGTGTTTATTTAATCAATTCCTTATTTGTTCAGTTATGGACTAAAATTCTCTTACAATCGTTCCGAGTTGAACACTATTTGAATCTCCCGCGCATAATTGTCGATTTGGACTACAAAAATGGCGGCCTCAAGCTCGTTCAACAGCAGGCTTACCAACGTGGGAGAAATATTAAACTGAAATATTCGATAAATGGCAGTAGCGGTCATGGAGACGTTGTGTCTGTTGTAAATATTGATTTATCTGATTGTTACAAACGTTTCTCAACAAATGAAAGTGAGTTTATTTTCAAATATCATTATTCGTATGCTATTGTGAACGATGATAAAGCGTGAAAACACTCGGATATAACCTATGAACGGAAAAACACTATTCTACTCCCTCGACTCGTGTCAAGTTGACTGTATTTTTGTTGATAACGTGAATTGAATTTAAAAACATGCACGAGGAGAGAGAAAATCACGTAACAACAACAATCAGCTCATCGAACAACCTCGAATAAATTTGACAATCTTTTTTTACTGTTTTTTTTTTTTTACTCCAATCTCGAATTTGGTTCATTGTTTATAATTATTTGAATAACTATTCTCGTATTCTGGTCCTCAAAAAATAAAAAAACAAAAAAACAAATTCGAAAAATATATTATTGTTGTATGAAAAATATAAATTTCTAGCTCAATCAATATCCAACTGTTTCCGAAAAACCATTGTTGATCAAAATGAAATAAAACTAAACCCCTGACTTGTAAAATTGCAGAAATCTTATCTCGGAGGCGAAGAACGTCGATAAAAACCTATCCGTTCGTTCCGCGCCTCTTCTTGGGCCTCGACGGTTCAAAAAATGATGCATTACGCCCCCTGGATCCACCATCAAGGGATTCTCGACAATCGTCAATGCTACAATCAGTACATCGAGGATGTACAGGTGTACAGAAATCGCGGGGATCACCAGGACCTCGAGGAGATCGAACAGAACGGAGAAGAGATTCAAGAGGCCATAGAAATCGAGGTCGGAACCTCCGGCGAGCGGAGCTCCAGCGCGGATCTGTTCAGACTCGAATTTGCCGCCACCCAGTGGTCCAAGCTGGTTTCCAACGCGGAGGGACTCTTCAACAAGCTTGTAACCAGCAACATCCTCCCGCACACCGAGCAGGACCAGATAGAACAATGGCTCTGCATGAAGCAGGAGTACGAGGAGTGCATCGCGAGCGACGACACCGCGAGTCTGCAGGGATTTGCGGACGTTGCTCGACGCTCTCTGGAGAGGATCGAGGAGGTGACAGAGACGGACGAGAAAACGGACGAGTCTGGGGTTCGAGGAGAGTTCAGGAACGAATCGTCGGACTTGAGCAGCTGCAATTCCGAGACGGACGAGCTGTCGGAAGAGGAGAGCGACATCAGCTCCGAGAATCCGGACTTTTTGGATAAACTAGACGAGCTCATGACCAAATTCAAGAAGGATACGGATCAGGTCGTCGAGTCTGAGAAAGACGAGTTCAGGAAGATGGATATAATCATAGACACATCCGCCGCGGAGTCTTTGAACAATGGAAACGACTATTTGCCCGCCGTCAAGCCCGCGATGCGGAACCCGAATTCTAGGAGGAATTCCATGCTCCCTGGATCCGAGATGTGCAACGGGGTCCTGGCGTTCAACGGCGGCTTCAATAAGCAGTGTCAAGACGCTAATTTCAACCACCAATTGTCTGCTCTGATCACTGCCAACACCTTGGAGAACCAAGACGCCGATTTCAGGCTCGATAACAACGTGAATGTCGTCAAGTTCATACAGAAGAAAGAACACTCGCCTGATCTGCTGATGGATACGATAAAAAATTCCGAAGACCCAGAGCCTATTAAGGTCCTGAAGAACCTGACGCTCACCAACGAAGCCAAACAAACACAGGTCAAGAAGATACAGACCGACTTGGAAGGCGCCCATAAACGGATAGAGGAACTTCAGACCACGATACAAATCAAGGAACAGTTCATAGCCGACATGATAAAGAACTCGGACGCCAGAGCGAGCGCGAAGCAAAAGTTCCAGAGGAAGAGGAGCAAGCTTGAGGAAGAGTATTACAACACAAGAACCCAGCTCGCGCAGGCTGAGAATGCCTCGTTGTACAAAGACTCGGAGGAGAAATCGTCGCACAAGAAAGAAATCGAGGTGTACAAACACATGGCGATTCACTACGAGAAACGGCTAATGGATATCGAGATGATCAAGCAGATAGCCGGGGACTCTGCCAAAAAAGTATTGGAGCTCGAGAGCTCGTTGAATTCGTCCAAAAAACAGATGGAGAAGCTGAAAAGACAGCTGAAGAAGGAAGACGAGCACAAGAAACAGCTGGAAATGGAGCTGGCGGAGGATCAGAGGAAGATACGGGAGCTGGAGGAGAAGTACAATCTGACGGCTTCGAAATTGAAGGAGATACAATCTGAGAGCGAAGATGAGAGAAGGAATTCAAGGTCTCAGAACGAGTGCTTCGAGAAGAAGAAGAACCTGCTGCAAGTCAGCGCCAGGATCTCGCACCTGGATCACGTGCTGAAGGAGAAGTCGATGGACTTGGAAAAAACGGCGGATACGGACGAGAAAGACGCGCTGAGATACGAGATCAGGAACCTGAGAAGAACCAGGGACTGTCTGGTGGACGAAAAGTGCGACCTGGACGAGAAATTCCAGAAGGAAAAAACCCTGACCATAGTCGAGGAGCGGAAGCTCCTCGAGTGCGGGGAGACCATAGAAGCCATAGACGCGATGATCGAGCACAAGAACGAGATGATATGCGGGAGGAAATGCTTCGACGAGAACCAAGTCAAGAGAGAGAAGGGGGAACAGATGCTTATGGAGAGGCTGATGAAGCTCTCGGACGGCGAGATGCGGACTCTGTTCTACAAGTACTTCCTCAAGGTCATAGACTTGAAGGAGAGTTCCAAGAACCTCGAGATTCAGGCAGCGGAGCTGGAGGCCCACGTTGAGACCCAGGAGTGGGGAATACAGACTTTGACCAACGCCTTGAAGCAGACAAAACTCGAGGCTGAGAGAAGGATCGTTCTTATGCAACGGGAACACGAAGAGAAGCTGCACCTGATGTTCAGACACTTTGCAGAAGAGACCGGAAGCTCTGGCCACGAGAGATTGGACAAAGACTCGGAATTGGCCAGGTGCAAGAAGGAGAATAGAAGCCTGAGGCGGAGGCTAGCCGACGTTGAAGTCCTGCTGAAAGGACCCGCGGCCCCCAGGGCTGCGAGTCCTGCTAAAATACCGCAGCAAGGCTTGAAGCAAATTGCGCCCAGCTCGCAGCCGACCACCAAAGTAACTAGACAGAGGAATAAGCTTATAATACAGAAAACAACGGACACGGATAAGAGACACAAGTGAATCGAGGAAGACTTGACTGTAAATTGTTAGAGCGAGGAGAAAGTTGCAGGTAGAATTGAAAGAATAGAGATCAACTGAGATTTTGATTGAATTTTATTAGATCGTCTAAGTAATTAATCCGAGAATCGATGTTGCTCAAAGTGAAAATAATCCGCAATACGGCATAGATTGGATTCAATTTTGTATGATAAAGCTGTGAAAGTATGTCTTCGATGTACCATTATTTTTATTTTAGGAAAATAGAATAATAGAAATTTAGTTATTTGAGCAAATGATATCGCTAATCCAGTCGTACTAATTCCATTGTTCTAATTGTGTACTCGACTGTTTCGGTAGATCAAGTATCTACTCGAGGTCGTCTTAGGTTTAAGGAAAATGATGGGCCAGGGAATTCGCGCTTATATCCTGGAATAATTCAATTTTTCACCTACAGCTTGTCCAATATTAAAAAAATATTGAAAATCGATCAAATTCGAGGATTTTTCTATTTCAATTGAATTAAGGCTGCTATACGCCTGAATTTTTCGATTAAAAAATTTAAGCTACAAAAAAAAACCTATTTGAATAAAAAATTGCGAATTTTCAAAATTTAACAATCCTATCCTATGTGAAATAAAATTACAGCAAAAATGAACAATATGGTTTCATAACGAAAACTTTTGTTGTTCAAGCTATAAAGAATTTTAATTCAAAAATTTTGTTGCTTGAATAAATTAGGTCATGAAATTCCTGAAAAGATTGAAATTTTCAATTCGATAATCGGGAATTTGATATTCCATTGACGCTAGACATCCTGACTTTATACCCAAACGATATAGGATTAGAAAAATCGAAAGTCGTGTTACTGCTATCCAAGCATTCAAGAGCGACGATATTATGAACTGTATATGTAATCTTATCGATGTCGATGATTTAAAAATAATCAAAAACGTGGATATCTCAATGGATGTGTAAATATATATTGCATGAGGCAATCAGTAATCGCGTAATAGATATTTTCGAACTAACAATCAACGTGTATTGTTTCTTTTTCGTTATTTTTATTAAAAAAAAAAATTTCGATCTGACGTTAGTATTTTTAGAATTCAAAATTATCGTGAACTTCCAATTATACCAGACGGTCTCAATTGATTAGCCAAAATAAAAAGACTCATAACTCATAGAAATTATAGGGATACAAATCTACTTATTGTACAATTCGATTCAATTTTACCAATAAGAGATAATTGAAAATCTCTTATCTAAGATCCCGTCAAGACCAGCAGCGAACCAATGACTGTCCGGAATCGATGTATTCAATTAATTTATTGTAATTTTTTGTAAATAAATTTATAATAATTTAACTATTAATCTTCTGTTTTAAATTAAACCCCCTTGAAAAACCTGGAATGCTCAGGGAATTTTTTTGGGTAACTCAATGAATTTTTTCCGAAAGAGTGATCGATTTTATAAATTTTGGTTTTCTGCAAATTCAGAATCAGTATTAATTTGCTAAGAAGAAAAAGTATATTTCGATTGAACTCGTGTGTCTTGACAAATTGACCGAAAAAAAAAACTTTAAAGAGAGAAAAATCGTATCTGGATCAGTGATACACTTGAAAGATGAAGAAAAAAAAATCACCTGGAATATCCTGGAATTCTCAGGAAATCTTAGATCCTGTTTTGAGCAGACACCGTGATATTGGATCTAGTATTGCCATGATGGACTGTTAGGAGTGGCGAGTCCCACTTCTGTTAATCTCTAAAAGAAACCCTATACGGATGGATTGAGCTTTCGAAGACTCTGGAGAATGAAACTAATTCGTTTCATCATTCTCCGATAACATTCTTCGTTATTTTCTCAGAAAACTTTAACAGATTATAACGAAACGACGAGATTTTATTTTTGTTGCTTCTTTGTTACTTTGTTCGTAGATAAAAATAGCCTTCCACTTCCAACCGCCCACATCGTTCACATTTTTGTTCAGAGTACCCATAACGAAGAATGTAATTGGAGAATGATTGAACGGATGCGTTTTATTCTCTATAAACTTTATTATCTCAATATATTATTTACCCCGTTCCGATCGTTTCCGTTCGAATATTCGCGAGTTGGTAGACTAAGACAGGAGTGGATGACTCGAAACACGAGTTTAAATGTTATACAGGGTGAATTAATTCCTAACGATGATAGTCTGAAGCTGGCTAAAATATAGAAATCAGTTTTCGGAGAGTTGGACTGGTTCAAGTTTGTTTTTTCATTCCAGCCAACTTCAGACTGTATCATCGTTAGGATTTTACCCTTTATGTAGTACATTTCTCCTGTTTGATGGTCAACTATAATTGAACTACAAAATTAAGCCTAGCTTTTTCCTTCAATCTCCAAAAAAACACGACGAAGGCGCAGTTATCAATATGATTTGATGATCGTCCATTTCCTCGAAATCTCAATTCAATTTCGTCGCCAATTGATCCCGGAATAAATCCCGTGCATTTTTGTTTTCTCTTCGATTTGAGAAATATGAGAGCTGCAATTCTAATGTATAAAAATTATTTAGGAAATCGTATTTCTGTTCCATTAATTATTCAAAATACGAATTTGTAATTCTACAACTCAACGAACATCAATGGCCAATTTAACGGCTAATCAGCTACCCAAAAAACCGTATGGTAACAAATTTCATTCGAATCCGTTGATCCGTTCTCAAGATATCGTCATTTTTATTGTATTTTTTGGAATATTGTTATGTAATTCGAAAAGTACTGATTGTGAACCAATCAAAGCCAAAATCTAGTGGTTGGTTCTTTTTTTTTTTTAATTTTTGTCTCATGTGTCTGCAATCTACTTTACCGACGAAGCGTCATCAGACTCGTTCCTATTGGTCCCAAAGCGTCCTCACCGATGGCGACTTGTACGAATTAGTGGAGGTGAAAGAAATTCAATCTTTCGGACATTCATATTAACATTTGTTTGAGTAGCCGAGTATTCAACGGAAATTAATTAAACAGCTACATTTGTCTTTTTTTGAAACTTTAATAGATAATTCTAAAATATATATTCAGATAATGATGAAAGAAAAGACCCTGTAAAAGTTCTATGAAGTCTGTTCACATTCAAATTCTTAACGAAACGTTGATCTGAAGTTAGCTAGAATCGTGAAACAAGCTTTAAGACATTTCTGGACCAATTAAAGTGTCCGAATGGTCATTTTCCGATTTTAGCCAACTTCAGATCAACGAGTCGTTAGGAATTCACCCTGGGGTGTATAACTGAGGCATTCTTAGGAAAATCTTCAAATATTCTATACCTGCTTCAAATCAACTCTTACCAAATTTTGGATTGAAACGTTTCAAAGAGGATTCATTTTCAATTTGACAGATCAATTCTTTTCGGAATTCACAAATAAGAAGGGGTTTGGGCTGCAGACTATGAGCCAGGATTTGAACTTCTAGTTATTTATTTTGTTCCCAACTATTTTGGATTTTGCAAATTTGCCCTCAGATTCTTGATTAGCGGGTCAAAAAACCTTCGAGTGCCAGTTTTTGATAATATTTAGGATGTTCTTCAATTCAATTTCAATTTGACTTCAATTTAAATTCCACTTCAATTCAACTTCAATTTCAATTCAACTTCAATTTCAATTAAACTTCAATTTCAATTCAACTTCAATTCAATTCCGATTTGACATCAATTCAATTCAACTAGTCTGTCTTTATACCCGATTCTCTGGACCTCAGAACCTCAAAAAAATAAAAAATCAATATTTTATTTTCAAGGTGATCACAATAATTCTTCCTTTTCTCTCCGAAAACAGAGAAACGGGAAGTTAAAAAATGGGCAATCTTCACCTGTGTCGTTTCTGTAATCTTATTCTTATCTCATCAGATCATTATCACCTCCTAGACGTATTCACATATATGTACTATAGTAGGTCAATAC
This sequence comes from Euura saliciscinereae, assembly GCA_018420115.1. Lineage (NCBI taxonomy): Eukaryota > Metazoa > Arthropoda > Insecta > Hymenoptera > Tenthredinidae > Euura > Euura saliciscinereae. Next base: position 11,584 of record JAFFZH010005974.1, read on the forward strand.
GCCACAGTCGAGTTCCAACACGGTAATTTCGACTGGCTAACTCTAGACGATTACTCAAAATGTGGATCAATGGAGTCTCGCGTCTTGGACAGACTAACTACCACCACGTTGTCTATAAGAACAGGATTCAGAAGATCGAATCGATCATGCGAAATGCGATGGGGTTTATTACGTCTGAAATCACGGTCGCCGTTCATGCAGATATCAAGACACGGTGAATGATGTGCATCATATTCAAAACGTCAATTCGAGTTCATTCTACCGCGTCCTTCCTGCCACTCGGCACAGTTAGAAGACTTTTGCGTGATTTGACAGTAAGATTCAGTCGGGTTAGTGGCGCGAATGAAAAGGCATCGACAATCCAGATTCGCTTGATCGGATATCGCATGTACAACGCGAATCAGCGATACGAGTCATTCGATGCTACGTGCGTTCAGTAACGGGAAAGAAGAATAACAGAAACCAAGAATCCTCTGAAATGAAATGCGAAATTGAAAAGTAGCTGTTTAACATTTTAGGAACATATTTCAGCGGTACGATTTCATGGATCGTATTAATCGGCGAGACGCCTCGCCGCGGGGATCACGACAATCAATCATCGGGTTATACATAATTACATATTATGATAGTTTCGAAAATTCAAGATCGATAACGTGTCAATAGATCGTGAAATATTGAGAAATTATAACCGAGGAATTAACTGAAATAATTGGAAATAACAGAAATAATGCGAAATAATTGAGATAATGAGAAATAAAATAATGAAATAATGATAATAAAAAAAAGTAAATAAATTCGAAATGAAATAAACATCGGTTGAAATATAATAAGAAATGAAAATAAAATAATTTGAATTATGTCACTAAAATCTTGAGTTATTCCCCCTTGGATCGAACATTCAAGAGTTTGAGGTGTCGTTTGATCGTTCCTTCCTTAAAAAAAAAAAACACCAAAAAAAAAAAAAAAAAAAAAAAAAAAAAAGGTGTCATTTAATTCAGACATTGCTATACAGACATTGAAAACATGTGTGATCTAGTTCTGTAGGTATCATTGGATTTAATCGCGTGTCTCGAGTCGACTTCATCAACGTTCGGAACTTAGGTAGACCTGTAATTATCCATTATCATGGCATCCGCGAGATAAACTCTCGGGACATATAAACCTGACGATTTTAACGACACAATTAATGATAGTTTATTAACCCAACGATTCTAACTGCCGGCATTTGAATCCGTAAAAATGATTCAAGTTTCTTTAAGTGTCTCTGTGAGTCCATATGAAATTCTAGCACGAAATCGAAAAAACACGATAAAATAATCGCCTAAATTTCAGATTGTAAACTAAAATTTCTCCTCAATTATTCCAAGGATCCAATTAAGATGATTGAGTATATAACTGTATTTTTTTTTTACTCTCGCAAGTTGAATGTTGATTGTCCATTTTCCACGAGGCGAGCTCGACTCTTCTGCGATGCAATGCGAAACGGACTATAACGACGACCATGCAGCGTCTAAAGTTCTCGGAGGTATTTTCAGTGGCCTTTTTAACGTGACTCGTTGTGTCGGTAAACTGCAAGCCGCCTCTTAACTTTTTTATCAAAACGAACCTTTAAATTTATTGTTACAAGCGACCCATTATATTGTTCATTAATGTCTCAACCTGGTTGCAGCCCCGGTTTTTTAGACCCCGCATATTCCTTCTCACGTTTCATTAACTCTAAAAGGTCTCATATTCCGGCGCATAAACACTCGAATAGCTGCAGGTCAACAAGAAGATAATATCTGGTTAGAAAAGAAACTTTTATTCCTCGTTTAAGGTACGAACGGATATTTTTTATCAGCATCTTAGAGTTAACACCTTCGACCATAAACGAAAATCTTCCGGGTCGTGGTGAGAAAGCTGTCTCGTATCGGGACGGGTTCGAAGACATTGATTATCTTTCCATATATTCAACACAACGTGATCTTTGTTTAGAGAATAAAGTCAATTATACTTTTTCTAATCGTCGAAGAAAATGATGACTCATTTTTTTTTATTTTTTTCAAGCACGTAAATCTGAGGGGGAAATAACTCTTTGTATTGAAGTGTCAATAGTCCATGAAATGATTCATAATTCACTCGAATTAATGAGAATTGCCTGAATGAATAAAGAATTAATAGAGAATCACCTGAATTAATACAGAATTTACTCAATTATTGAAAAATTACCTGAATAAATGGAGAATTACTTGAATTAATGGAAAATTACTTGAATTAATAGAAAATTACTTAAATTAATGAGGTTGAATTGAGTTGAATTAGGTTGAAATAATCTGAATAAGGTTGAATTGAGTTGAATTAATCTGAATTCAAAGAATTACGTTGAATTGAATGAATTATTCTTAATTATTTCAACCCTTGGAATTGGAATTGATGTGTGGCTCAAATCTTGAGTTATTTTCCCTCTCGCGTGAACCACGCAGGTCGCATCTTCTCATAATGTATTTTCATGAATCCATATCATCAAAGCCAGTTCTTATCCTACTATATATATGTTATTTATATTTATTATTACACTATACTCACAGCTATGAATAGACGTCGATTTATAGGTATTCCAATAATCTCATACAAAATATGCAGTACGTGATCAATAAACCGACCGATTGAGACAGGATTAAAACACAAGTCAATAGATTCACTGCAGACCAATAATTATATCCAAATTGACGTGTGTCCAAACGCAATGACTGGTTATCGGTTTAATTATTACCGTTTTCAACGTAATCGTTTTTTTTTTGTCTTAAAGTCTTTAATTCCTGGGTTCAGGTCAAATTACCGTTACATGCATCTAAACAAGGGTCTTTTAGAATAACTTTCTAACGACAAAGTTCGATATTGACTCTTTCTTTTACGAACTATATTCAATTAATTCTGCCCACACTATGGGCCACGATATAAATCGTCGAATATAATCATGGTCGACAGTTTTTATTAGAGATGAATAATGATAATAATAATGTAACAGAGTGTGATCTACCTGAGTGTGTTTATCATATACACATTTTAGTGGGCGTCCATAAAAGACGTAAGTGGGGAGGGATTCATAAAATGTGACTATTTGTGACCAAGGGGTGGGGGGGGAGGTAATGCCAAGTGTGACATCCACTTAAAAACCCCTCTTTACAGATTTGATAAAAAAAAAAACAAGGTTCTTTAATTTTTTTTCACGATATTTTGTCACAATTGTTTTGTCGCATAAATATCCTGTTTTAGAAAATCAAAGGGGCGGGGGGTCTATGATTGTGACTAACTGTGACGTGAAGGGAGGGAGGGGTAGGTAATAGATCTGCAAGAAAACCGCTATTTTTGACCA
>JAFFZH010005993.1:427-11445 GCA_018420115.1 Euura saliciscinereae
AGGATGCCCGGCGGTGCTCCGGCCGAAACGTTATCGATAAATTTGAGTCCCATACACCGGCTGTTGAAACAATGATTTTTACCTAGAATATAAATATTGTATTTTTATACTTGATGAATAAAGTGAAAAATGAAGTAACGCGATCATACTGACCTCTGTGTTCTCAAACTTTGTGACGAGCACTATATTACCATCCTTGAGGCGAGATTCTATGTTCTTGGGTACGAAACCGGGGGGCGTTAATCTTGGTGGAAATTGATAGCAGACTTTCTCCTCCCAAGATTTTTTCTGTCTACTCTGCGCCAGCTCGTCTCCCAACAGTCTCATTTTCCACCTGAAGTCGTTCACCTCGGAATTTTTAAGGGCGACAAACTCGTGAAGACCTGTTAAAAAAAAACGGACAATCAATAATCACATCCGTTACATCCTCGAGTTATTCCATCTACCTTTTCCGATCAAATGACTTATCGACGAGTCAAGAATCTTGTCTCCCTTCTCCCCCTCCTTCTCTATGACCTTCAGCACCGAGCAGAAGGGTCTTATGTCGCAGAGGCGCCTGTTCTCGTCTCTGAGCTCCTCCGCCTCTGCCATAGAATTGATGCATGAGAAGACGTAAGAGTTTGCATCTCTGAGGGTCCCGTGAAGCGGGTACTTGCTCGCCTCGTCCCAAAGGTCCTGAAAAATCAGTTCAAGTCAAAGCCAGATCAGCCAAAGGCTCCGCTCCGGATACTCACCTCTTTTATCTCCGCTAGAGTAGCGTTCCTGTTAGTTTCCAAGGGTATCAGAACCCCGTTGGGCATCAAGCACGTCAGCTCGACGACCTCCGTCGGGGTTTTGGCCCAATAGTTGTACGTGTAGGTGCTCGGTATGTGGACCATGGCTGAGCTGTTGGTCACGATTTAGAAGAATAAATTTTTTATATTCTTTCAAGCTTATTCTTCCGTCTGAACGTATATATAACGCATTGTTGCCTTTAGTTTAGCAACGCGTTTGACACGACTGCTGCTGATGTGCGCGATCTGATCACGGCTACATTTTACATCTGATGTATGTTGCTTTTTTTTTTCAAGTTTTCACGCTCTCCGCAACCGCTTCATCTTCTCGAGGTTAGTTAGTTGGTTAGTTTAGACAGTTTTCTTATTATTTCCCTATGTGGTTGTGTAGCGATCGTGTTATCGTAAAGGGGGTTATGAGACACAGTCTAGTTGTTTGACACTAGATGCCGTACGATAGACTTTCACCGTTTGTTGTTCTTTTTTGTTTTTTGTTTTCTCATAAATCAAACAACCACCGCTATATCGTTAACGGGAACAACAATAACAGAATACGAACAGCAAATAACGATCACTGCACGCAATAACAACACCATCGGCCATTATTCATTTTACTACTAGACTAGACTGACGGGCGCTACTAGTCTCTAACCGCTCTACCTAGTCTCTCTCCACTCACGGTTACCAGTTGCGTTTTTACTTCACCCACTGCACACTTTCTTTACCCCCCACACACATACACACACGCATAGAGACTGAAGAGACGATAGCTATAGAGGCGCGATCTGTGTGTGTGTGTGCGAGGAGTTTAGATTATAGTCTACGACCTGGAGACTCGCCCCTTTTGTAAAATTTGTTTTTAGTATCATTCCTCATATCTTGAATATTTATTTATTTATTTATTTATTTATTTATTTATTTTAATTTGCAATATATGAGAAATTTGTTTTTTATTTTGCGCAAGCCAAAATAAAAAAAACAATTGTCAGAATAGTCTATTTTCTATATACGTAGATAATCCTCGTTACAAGGTAACCAATTAGTCATCACCCTATAGATAAGTGTAGTAAATAGTAACGTTACCCACACACACACACACGCACGCACACAGAGACGCTAATATGAATCAAGCGTGTGTGTGTGAGAAAGAGAGAGATAGATAAATAAAAGAGGCGGATATAAGATAGGTTTTTCTGTACTTTATTACTATAGTATAATATCATATTATAAGCAGGACATATATGTATATATATAACACGATATAATAAACAATTTATTTACTACACTTGAACCACTTCGCGTATAAATAAACTTCTCGGTAACGTACGTGAGAGAGTGTGGGAAAGAGAGAGAGAGAGAGAGAAAAGTTTGAGCGATAATAAAAATCGCATGACAATTATGTTTTTTCTCAATTTTTTTTTTTTTTTTTTTAGTCTTGTTCTTGTTATAGTGGGATTTTTCTCCTACGGTCATTCATGCTGTGTTGGTAACATCGCGAGTTGACAGACCACACGCGCAACGATACAAGCGAAACTTCACGCTTCTTGGTCTTACGTCTTACCACGATATATGACCATGACGCGCGCGACGATGTTCGAAACATATGACTGTATAATCGATTATCAAATTGTATATGATTGTTTCATTTTTGAATAAAGTGAAACATCGATTATTATGATGTCATCATTGTCTACTTAATTGTTATTCGTTTCATTGTTTTCAGGAACATTATTTTCAACCTGTGACTTAACACTTTTTTTTTCAAAAATCGAAACGTCATGAATCGTAATCAATCTTCGTGATTCATATATCATATCGAGAATCTATCAAAAGTATTTCAGGATAGTGAGAATGGAATAATAATAATCATCATTCGTAACATCTGAACGTTATAATGACCTTTTTTTTTAATACAAGTTGTTGCTGACAATTATAAAAAAAAAATATTAATTTATAGAAAATTTATCCTACTTTCCATCTATATCTTGGATTTTTCTGCCAAAGAGCGGTAAAATTATGTTATGCGGCGAACATGAAATTATGATAATTTTCGATAAACATGTTCCTTCGTCGCTTTTTTCCCAGTCTTTTGTTATTTTTTCTAAGAAATATATCGTGCATCGATTAATCGATTATGAAAAAATAATCGAACATATAAACGAGATTTAATCGGTAAAAAATAATCGATTAATCGTTATGAGTATGAACAAAATTTCAAATGTAAATCTTACACAAATATTAAAAAATGTCAAAAACATCACTGAGAATTTACTAAAAATCTATGAAACACTGAGAAAAAAAATTCACAGTCATGCTGAAATTTGGAAGTAAAAAATTTTCTTATTCAATGGTTAAAATCGATCATAATGAAATATAATCGATACTTCCGATTAATCGAGCTACGAAAATAATCGATTATACTCGATTAAGCGGAGAAAAATAATCGATGCGTCGATTAATCGATTACTTTTCGCCTCGTTGATATCGAATAACACCGTTCTGAAGTTAGGCGCTTTGATCTGATTGGCAGATCATTGTGATATAAATCACTCAACGCGAATGCGGTTGTGGTTCGTATTTTTCGGCGGTTCTGGTTCGTATTTTTCGATTAATCGAAAAATATCGCCGTTCCCTACCGCAGCACTGCGCGGGCGCGCCTAGTCAGTCGTTGCACTGCGTTAACACTCGTCACGCGCTATGGCGATTTTCTAACCAACGTTTATACACACACTTTCCTCACATTCAACCGCAAATGCGATAGAATAATGTCCGGCGTATTCGAGCATTCGATCAAAGTACCGAGACTCTACAAGACGGTTGCTAAAATCGTTCAAACTGTACGCGAGGACGGAGCTAGTCTTAAGCAATTGGTCTATCTAAAAAAACACCCCGTAAGTATACCGTAGTTACGATACGACTAACACGTGTTTATTTACCTTTATCTTGTTTTTCACTCTAGAGTTTCAAATTCCAAGAATTATTATGACCAGTCGATCGATTCCACCTAAACCGATTCTGACTCACTGGAAGATAAAAAATTTAAAAAAAAATAAAAATCAACTACCAGAAGTATCAGTCACAAATATTTGTCGATTTTTTTATCAATACCTTTCCGTACACCGAGCGTACACACCGAATTTCATCTCAAAGTAATGAAAATTGTGAAAGTTATGAATTTTTATAGTCCTCGGCGGTCCAAAAAGTCGCATAACTTCTACGCATCTGAATATTTTGGAACAGAATTTGGTCCACAGGCTCGGTTCACTGCCCCAAACAATCACCCAACACAGTTTTTTGATATTTTTTTTTTCGTCGAAACTCTACGACCAACGTAGTTCCATGCATGATTCTCGATTATCATTCCTGTACTTCCTCTTAATTCATTCGCAAAAATCGTTGCACACACTAGAACATCAAGGCGTTGTACGCTCTGGCTTTGACCAGCCTCCAGAATGGTTCTCAGCTGGACCAGCTCATCCGTAGGACGAGGATTCTGATCGAGGAACCGCGGTTGGACCCGTGGTTGGCGAGAGTATTGATAACAGAATTAATATGGGGCAAGAAGCACCTGAGTTCGGATTGCAAGCCGGTTCAGACGGTGCTTGGCTATGAGAAATTGCTGCGAGATGAGCTGAAGAATGTCGTTGGATTTGAGAATCCAGCTAACTCTAAGCGTAAAGGTAATTCTGTGATACTGAATTTAATGCGTGTCGTTTTTTCAGAATATCTGTTAGACCCACGGTTTGATGGTTCTATTCATCAGAAACAACAGAATACAGTCGAGAAGACATTACAGGATAAAACAGCTCTGGTCTAACGACTCGGACGTTTTTAAGGGAGAAATTTACCAGAAACAAGAATCTACCATGAACGAGCAGAGGAAGGAGAACGCGAGACAGGTCAAGGTTCTGGGGACGCTGTTCATCTACAGTGTGGCAATGTTCACTTTGCCCTTTGCCGCGTTTTTCGGCACGCAACACGTGCTGAGGACCGAATTTAACACGGATAGATTCACCAATAACTGTTTATCCGCGGTAGCCGCTGTTATCACGGTGTATTTGATCATTTGGAGCTACGCGTATAAAGCATTTTTCGAACCTGACGTAGCTCCGAATCCGGATCAGTACGACAAACCCGCGTCCAAAGAAGATCTCAACTTGAAAGAAGACTGAGATTATTGATTTAGTCACTCGAGTATTCTAGTTTTCATGATTCCATTCGTATCGGAGATATTCTCTTAGGTTTCATCACTCAAGTATATTTTATACCTCTTGATAATGTAAGCGAAAAAAGCATTTAATAGTATAGTAAACTACTACCTACCATGTATATATGTAATAGTTTTATTTATCTACGGATTCAGGTATTGGATGTATGTGTATAGATGTGGAAATAAACGGAGTATAACTTGATGATTCGTCATTCTTCGATTTTATTCAAACAGTATCTTCCGCTTTTCCCTTTTGCCTAGTAGCTTTGAACATTCCAGTACCTGAATCTCGTTTCTTCTACACCACAGGATGCAGGAGGAGAGCCGAGCGGATGACACGAGGAACTTTGATACAGGGTGGCTCATTTCATGTCTCGAAAATGGGAGGGGCTTATTTTTCAACAAAGAGAAAGCCCCTCCCATTCTCGACACTTGCAATGAGACGAGTGTATAGCTGTAATAATTCATGATCGGATAGACTCTACTCACTCGTAATTTTCAGTCGAGAAGCCGAGGTTCGTGCGCGTCAATACGCTCCGCATGTCCGTGTACCAGGGAATAGATTCCCTGGAGGAGGAAGGCTGGCGCCTGTTGCATGGAAGCAAAAATTACACAGATTTTATAGAAGTCGTGTCGAATTTGTCCGACAGGGATTTCATCCAGGACATAAACGTCCCGGAGTTGCTTATATTTCCACCCAAGACTCAGTTCTATAATCACGAAGGGTACACGAGCGGAGCTCTTATCCTGCAGGACAAGGTAAAAATCCGGAGCAGCACCTTCTCACTTGTCATACAATTCATCTTTACTCCGTTATTCATCTATCTGTCTTCCAGGCTAGCTGTCTGCCAGCCTATTTACTCAATGCTAAACCAGGATCCACTGTACTCGACATGTGCGCTGCTCCCGGGATGAAAACAACACATTTAGCTGCGATGCTGAATAACGAAGGGTAAATTAGTCTACGCACACTGTGCGAAGGGGATGCGGGGCGGAGGGCAGTTTTCTCACACCCATCGAGAGCATAGAAAAACTCAGACTTTTTGTTACTGTATTCAGTTTTTTTTCATAGAGCCATTCGTTGAAAATTACTTATTTGCTATGCATGCGACTTTGAACGGCTGCCGAACTCGTCGTGAGCGCTCCTGGTGGCGAAAAAAGGAACTTCTAATACGAGAATTACAGTTCGCTGATTGGACAGCGGGAAATTACACATTTCGCGCCAAAAATTACTGCCAATCACGGCCAGCTTCTGTACCGCCCCTCTCCTACCAGAAGTTCCACTTTTTCGTCACACATGGCGCGAGACTCCGCCGACTAAAAAAAGATCGATTCTCGCACTAGATTCTTCTATTACGTTATACAATATCGACGTTTAGCATCCTTGATAAACTTTCCAGAAAGATCTATGCGGTAGAGGTGGACAAGCGGAGGTTCCAGACACTCTGCGAGATAGTCAACTCGACTAACTCTTACTGTGTAGAAACTGTGAATGCGGACGTTATGACCCTGAACGCAGACCGATGCCCCGGCGTCGAGTACATTTTGGTCGATCCTAGTTGTTCTGGTTCTGGTAATTCACGATTCTAGACAATTTTAAAAGTCTCAATAAGCAGTCTTAAGTTTCTAACAGTCTTCTCATCCCCGCTTCAGGAATGGTGGATAGACTAGAAGTGGATTCGAGCAGCGACGACAAATGTGCGCCGGGAAGATTGCGGAACTTGCAATCGTTTCAGATAATAATTCTGCGTCACGCTCTTCTAAATTTTCCAATGGCCAAAAGAATCGTTTACTCGACCTGTTCGATTTACCCTGAAGAGAACGAGCAGGTCGTCGACGAGGTTCTCTCACAAGTCGGAGAATCTTATAGACTCGTTCCTGCTAGGACGATGATGAACGACAACTGGCTGAACTATAGCTCGACTGAGTTCGACTGCAAGGACAACTGCCTGTACGCGAGGCCAGAGACTGACCTGAGCAACGGCTTCTTCGTAGCTGTCTTTGAGAGAAACTTCGACGTGCCTTTGCCGGATATCAAGAAGAAAAAGAAGGAGAAGAAGGAGAAGACAGAAAACGGGAATGAAAATGAGAAAGAAGAAGAAGGACAGAAGAAGAAGAAAAAGACGAAAACTGTGGACGAGAACGATGGAGTAGAATTGAAAAATCCCGATGAAGCAATTACCGAGAATTATAACAGCAATGAGGTAATCCTGACTAAGAAGAAAAAATCCAAACGGAAAGACGATCGCAACGGAGTAGAAGCTGAAGTGGCGACAGAAGACGGAGGTTTTTCCCAAGATTTATCCGTCCCCTCTAAGAAGAAGAAAAAGTGCAAAAAATCACGAAGCGAAAACGAGGAAATGGGACAAGTCGAGGTTTCCGAGGAGGCGCAGAAGAAAAAGTCCAAAAAGTCAAAGAAAAATTACGATGCTGATGAAGATGAAATTGGGGAAAAATCAGAAAAGAAAAAGGCGAAACGCGAGGAAAACCACGGCGAAGACATCGTTCGTAAAAAAAGAAAGAAAAACAAGACCGAAGTTGACTAGATTCTGTATTTTCAGGACAAATTTTCACATTTTTGAAACAATAAAACAACTTTTCCGTTCGTTATTTTCGTCTTTTTAACATTTTCGTTCAATCGTCGAATCAATTTTCGAGAGAAACAGAGGAACAATATTTTTTTATTCTACTTGCTGAATGCTGAATGATGATGACAAAAGAGATTCTTGAGACTGTTTGAATTGAAGAAAAAGAAAAAATATATTTACCTCGTTATTTTGTACATCCCGATTTCCTCAGAGCTGCTTTATCCTCCGGAACAAAACGCGGACTACGCGGTACTCCGCTTTTTCTGGTGATTATATTTCGGTTCTTTGAAACCACAATCCTGGGGGAATCCCCGCGGCGTTATCACTCCTGGGCGTTCTCAGCTCCGCGGTTTCCGGTTTTTCAAACTGTGTCTTTACCGAGCTTCACGCGACGCATTTATTGAGTAACAAAAAGAAACTTTAAAGAGAAATCAACGACCCACACTGCATTGGATATTCAGACGTTTGTAGTATCGCAATAACTTCACGTCCTTGCTCCCTTCTTCGACTTTATCTTCCTCCGAGTTTGACGGTATACTCGGAAGTACGTACTTCCTCGTATTGTCCGATGGAAGGAGAATTTTCATCAGTAAAAATACGATTTCGGAGGTGAAAGACATGTTGCAATCAATATTTAAATGTCTCACTGTCGTAATGAAATGGGTGCATTTTTTTATTGATTTATATAGTATCGTCGAGCTGTTTATACACCGAGTAGTGGTGGTAATAAACTAACAATATAAGTAGTACAGCCGTGCAGTGTGCTTTGTTATGGCACGTGCCGCACTCTGATTCTAAAGGCAATGAGGCAGGCAGTCGGTCATAAGTTTCCTTGATGTAATATTTTTTTAAATATTCTCCTTTTTTTCCTCGAGATTATTATTCATTTCGTATGTTTTATTCACGTGTGTATGTACAATGTTTTGTACTTTCGTGTTGGTGAACGGACTTCCTTCATCAACCGCATCGTTTCCACACCTCGAGTCACGTGACATCCGGTTTTTATGGATGATTGTAATTAGCTGCGCATACTGCAATGTTATGGTTCAAATTATAATAAACACTGGCCAGTGGCCACGCGCTTCCTTGTTGCAGTACTAATTCAATAAACGCATTTTAATCGACCGTTAATTGACTCTGATAACTTTTTGTTATTTGCCGCTGCGTGGATATCATTGTAAGTTATTATAATCACGACGAGATAACACAGCGTGAAACGTAAGACGGAAATATAAGCAGTCGACTTGAGTCTTTTAATATTTGAAGAATATAAAATAAAATTGAAACAACAATTTAAAATAAAACTTTGATAAAGTTCATTATGTAACAATTATGGTATTTTTAATGGATTTTGGGCTCCTCATCATGATTTTTCGATGATATCCAGGGAGAAATGATTGTCTATAGTAATATACTAGATAATAACGTTTCCTCAAGGTTCTTATGAGTTAACCTAAGAGTTCCTCGAATCAAATGTTTAGGAATACTTTTGCAAGATCTTTAATTTCTGGAGAATTAAAAAATTCCTGGAGCAAATTATTTATTCTTTACAATTATTACGATCAAGTACTTATACATACATGTGTCACAGACTTTCTGAATATTTCTAAGAATCGAATAGAAATACTGAAAAAAATTTATTCTTACATGAATTATTTATATTCTATGAAAAACGTTCTGAAGATTCTTGAGCATCTGAAAATTCTGACAAATAATTTGATGATTCTAATTAGTACAGAAGTTCTCTATATGCATACTTCATTTTGAAAAACTTTTTCATGCAAATATTGAGAATCTATGTCATATGCGATTATATGAGAATTGATTGGCATAATATTTCATGGCTTGTCTTGAAACAAAAACAAGAACAAAAAAAAAACATAAATGTTTCGATGAAATTGTATATGAAGACTTTAGTAACTATAATGATGAAAGTATGTTTTCTACCGATAAACAATATTACTGATGTTTTCTTAGTTAAATAGTTTTTATTATACCCTCCACAGGTTGAGTTTCATTTTATTCGACTTATCTTTGGTGGTCAGAACTTTATCTATTCCCCTATCTTCAGGTCGACGACATGTCAACCTTTCGTGGACATAAGCAACGTCCGCATCAAGACGATGAGGATACGGAAAATTTAACGATCAGAGATATTGTGATATAGTTAAAGGCTGACTAATTCATTCGGGGACTGAAAATTCTAGAATAATTTTTCTCTAAATTCTTTTCGATCACTCATAGTCCTGATGGAGTCAATTTTCGTTATGTATGAGGCATGATGCTCATCGAACGAAGATCGTATCGGCGGTAGAAAATCGTCACCAAAAGTAAAAAGTGGGCAAAAGCAATTTGAAAACTTTAGTACAAGCATCCATATATGAACTGACTTATCCTTGCAGGTCGAGTCTCAGAATTGATAAGGTCCTCAGATAAAGCGAGAACGGCAACGGAAACAAAAAACAAATGAATTGGTCGCATATAGACAGTAATTTTTTGTTTTGTTTGTAATCATATTATGTTACATCATTTTGGCGCAACAACCAGACTCAGAAACTTGCATTTTTTTTCGAGAATTTCGTTCGAAAACTCTAAAAATCTCAGGGTTTTTTTTTACGACTACCAGCTAGACTGCTAGTTTTATCCTTGATGACAACATTTTTCACTGTGCATGTTGATCGATTAGTTACTCCCATTACAGCCTTAAATATCATGAACTCTGTGACTCAGGATTTCTTCCTCGACCACATCCTCGCTGCTCGAATGACGTCAGAGATTCGTTTTATCGTCTTTGTGTGTCCTTTGGCTAATAATAATAATAATAATGATAATTGGCGGTATTTTCCTCGTTTGTGAAATCATGCTATACTGGCCAACTCGGCAGCAGCTGCTCTTATCTCTTGCAAAGTTCAGTACAGGCTTCTGGGATATACGTGGATCCTTCAAACATGACGACTTCAGTCGTGCAGCCAAACACTATTTCCCGCTCAGCTGATATCGTCAGGTAAATAAGCAGAATAGTTTCAACATTTCAGTGTAATTACCGACGACATGATAACGACGCTGATAAAAATACACAGTGTGAATGATAAAGTCAGCGAACAATTTTTGCTCTCTCCGTTGGTCAATTATGACGTCCCTCAAACCTCGCGCAATCAACAGTTTAATAAGGGAAAGGTCCGTTCGGACACATTTGGATCGGACACAATACATATCGGACACAAAATAAAATACTTGCATCATCGGACACAATCTTTTTCGGACACATGCAGATCGGACACAATATTTTTCGGACACATACAGATCGGACACAATCTTTTTCGGACACATGCAGATCGGACACAAGGTTTAGATGTATTTTATAAAACACCGGATTAGACACAACTGGATCGGACACAAGATAAATATTAATTATATACGGTCTCGCTTAAACGAATGTCGAACGGA